>JAYJMH010052204.1:0-13422 GCA_036873815.1 Phacellophora camtschatica | reverse complement strand
GAACAAGAATGGCTGCCGCAAAAGCAAATGTTTCCGTGGATGTTGAAAGTGCAATCAATTTCGCAGTTCGCTCCAAGCTTGCTAAATTTTACTTTGACAGTGATTAAAGATCTAGCACATGGCATGCAAAGTATTTGTCTTCCGGGTGAATCCACATCAGCATCGCGATGACCATTTTCCAAAACAAACCCAAATGACAAAAAAACATCAGCGAGAACAACACTTTCAACTCCTAATGGTGCCGTTAATTCCTTATTGCTTGATCTTGCGAAAATATTAACCTTTGGAGCCCTTGACGCGATAAATGATAAACAGGCAGTGCATTTTATAATTTGTTGTTTTCCTACTACAAGCTTCACATCGGACGACATGTTTTATTTTGTTCATTTCGCGTTCGTTACTCAGGGCAACACAGTAATAATTAGCCTCGCTTTCAAATCTTGTAATTAATTATGCGATACGACGAGAATAATTATTAAGTCCTCTGAAGCGTTTTTATTCATCGAGTCCTCCGGCTTTCCTTTTTCCTTCCCCTTCTCTCCTCTCCTCCTCCGCAGTTTCGAATATTTATTTTTGATTTTTTTTCGAACGGGGAGCCTGATCTCAGGCTAACCGCAGCCCATCTTTGTACTATAATTTGCCTAATTATTAAGGAAGTGGATTTTTAGAAGATGGTTTCCTAGTGGCGTGTTCTTACTCTAGGCCATTTCTAAAAAGTAAGGCGATAACTTTGCAACTTTTACCAATATCAGTTTATAAATATTTGTATTGGGATTATTACGTTTTTTTTAGCCTGAGAAGATATACAACAGACAATAAAAATTTCACACCAAAATTATTCATTTTCCAAGAAAAAGTTCCGACGTTTGAAAAATGACCAAAATTTGAGTATGTTACGAATCAAGATCATTTTCACATTACCATGTGCAACAAGGGCAGGGCTAAATTAATTGTATCAATGTCAAATATTTCACCAGCAATGTAACAATGTAATTTTTCCGATGTAGAAGCGACCTGGTTTTGATGCATGGTATAAGTTGTTATCGAGAAATAAATAAATCACATTATTGCAAATTGCCATCACTTCATATTTTCAATTTAAATCATTGGTTTTGAGAAGTATAGCCCAAAATTATGGTTTTCAAGTTGAAATTACGTCATCATTCATCAAAGTTAGCAAAATAACGGCAGCTTCTAAAATTAACTCGGTCCTTCTTGTAACAAAATCAAATTTTGGTGGTTTTCAAACGTTGGAGCATTTTTTTAGGCACTCGGTATATATATATGTATGTATAGAATTTGAATGCCGGGTTATACCAAAAAAGTTGATAATTTTGACAAATGCTGCTGTCTCAAATCTCAAAAATATTTAATATTACGAAGAATAAATTTGTTTCAGAAATCATCATTGTTGTTTTAGTCGATTGAAGTGTTAAAAAGTGGTAAAATGATTTTTGAAGTGTTAAAAAGTGGTATAATGACACGATGCCGGTATGAATCCATGTCGGTTAGCTATCCGATATTATTTCGTATCGTTTTCACACCACTTTTCATGCCGGCATCGCGTAACAATATCATTTCGTATCGGATTTATTTCATACCGGCTAAATTCTGAAAGACAACTTCAGGATCTCCTTAGGGATTTACGTTTGCACGCTTTCAACTTATCGTTTGGGAAATTAACCATCAAAAACAAGAGGATACGAAGTTCTTGTTGATACTCTTGTCGTCGTTGCTTAAGTTGTCTAACCATTAAACATGGTGGAAATAGAAAGGTTTCATGCTTGTTCGTAACAGCTTCAATATACATTTCAAAACAACGTTACTCAAGCTGATTTTGTGCTTCTGTTCAAATATTTAATGGAGAATATTCAATGGCGATTTCAGCCAGTTTAACCTCTTATCTACATATTTGCGCAAAAACAACAACACTGGTAACAAAATTTGATTTTAACGATTGTTATCATGTCTATAATCTTTTTGGGTGACTCAGCCAAATAAACCGATAATTAAAGGTTGGATGTTAAATTCGACCCTGGGAGTACACGTGAGTATTTGGAGATTTTTGAGACACCCACAATTTCTCTTACCGAGGCTCAATATGTATGCAAATTAGACAAAGATTTTTTTGTACAGCATTACTGCACGCTGCTCCGAAGTGTCGTTCTAAATAAAATATGGAATACCAAAATAAGGAGGCTGCGTAAAGGGACGCTGCGGAAGAGCATGAGCAACCCTGCACAGATGACATACAACAGGGTATTTTAGAGGTTTTAGTTTACTTTGGAGCTGGATTTAAAATCACGACATATCCATTGAAATAGAGTATCTTTTCAAATTTTGGGTATCGCATCTCCGAATTAAGAAGAGCAAGAAGGGTAAGGCGAGGAGAGATTTATTTCTAAAACTCACTTGCTTTGGATTAGGCGTTAGATTCCAACATGATTTGATAATGGATCACGACCATATTTGGCGTCATTATTTGTATATATATATATATATATTGTTGTTAATCGCCGTTAATTACTTTTTTAATTAATTAAGATCAATTAGTTTCAATTGATTGATTATTAATTGCGAAAAAAATCCAATTTTAAAGGTAATCCTTGTTTTAGCCAGAAAGTAAGGCTACAACATTACCAATTTTAGCCGAAAATAGCAGATTTTTGTTTAACCTCGTTTTAAGCATTTCAGCCAAAAACCCCCTACCTTTAAAAGCCTCGTTTTCGTTCAAAAAGTAAGGCTATAACCTTACTATTTTAGCCAAAAACAATCAATTTTTGAATACCACGTTTTCTGCCAAAATGTAAGGCTATAACCTTACCATTTTAGCCAAAAACTACCAATTTATGAATATCCTGTTTTCTGCCAGAATGTAAGGCTATAACCTCACCATTTCAGCAAAAACTCCCTACTTTTAAAAAGCCTTGTTTTTGTTCAAAAAGTAAGGCTATAGCCTTACTATTTTAGCCAAAAACAACCAATTTTTGAATACCACGTTTTCTGCCAGAATGTAAGGATATAACCTTACCATTTCAGCCCAAAACATCCAACTTTTAAAAAGGGCTGTTTTTGGTCAAAATGTAAGGCTATAACCTTACTATTTTAGCCAAAAACAACGAATTTTTGAATACCTCGCTTTCTGCCAGAATGTAAGGCTATAACCTTACTATTTTGGCCAAAAACAACGAATTTTTGAATACCTCGTTTTCTGCAAGAATGTAAGGCTATAACCTTACCATTTCAGCCAAAAACTTCCAACTTTTAAAAAGCCTTGTTTTTGGTCAAAAAGTACGGCTATAACTTTGCCATTTCAGCCAAAAACAATCAATATTTGAATACATCGTTTTCTTTGAGAATGTAAGGTTATAGCTTTACCATTTCAGCCAAGAACTCCCATTTTTAAAAAAGCCTTGTTTTTGGTCAAAAAGTAAGGGTATAACCTTACTATTTTAGCCAAAAACAACCAATTTTTGAATACCTTGTTTTCAACCAGAATGCAAGGCTATTGCCTTACCATTTTGCCCAAAACTGCCATATTTGAAAATTCTCACTTTTAGTCATACAGGAAGGCTGTAGCCTTTGGACTTTAGCCGAAAATTGCCATTTTCAGCCGAAAACCGACAATGGCTATTTTTGGATATAATTTGGTATTTTTGAAAGTTATTGCTTTTGGAAAGAAAGGTATATCTACCTTGACAATTTTGCATATGTTGGCCATTTACAAAATCTCTTGTCGCTCATTTTTTAAAATTAAAAATATAATACTTGATCAATTATTCATGTCACGTGATGATTCTGAGTCGTCATCGTCGCTATTATCAAAATCATCAAAATCATTATAATCACCATCATCAGAGTAATCAGAATCACCAATGATCGTAATTGCGTCATCATCATCATCGTCATCATAAGTATCATCATTTCCCACGTCCAGAAGCATATCTTCTAAGGTGTCCATAGGATCAAAATCATCTTCATCTTCGTCAATTGCTTCATCCGCTTCTTCATCTTCTGTCTGTAAATAAGAAGAAGACATTCGTTGTAAAAAGAAGGGGGGTGGGGAGAAATTTATTTAACTAAAAAAAGTTCAAGACCCCCTAATATCTGCAAAATAAGTTTAAGGCCTCCTAGTCAGTTACAATTTTTTTAAGGACGCTACATTTTGAGCTAAATTTTTGCTGAAACCCAGGGAGTTCAGTAGCACCTGACTTGGGTAGGGGGTGTGTCCTCCATTTTTGAGTCTGGGAATTTGGATTCGATAATATATTTTTTGATTCTGAAAAATGTTTCATCAAAATATATAATTTTGGCTCTAAAAATTTGAAATCTTATATTTTTTGGGTAAAATATTAAGAAATAACAGAAATGTTAATAAAAAGATTTTATAGGCAGCAAAATTGCATTGAACAATGCCCCATATGATTATATATTTGGGTTTGCGTTTTCACATATTTTTGGGGCAGCTTAAGATCTCCTCGGACACGCCCCCTACCCGAGTTAGAGGTACTATTTCAAGTATACCTGTTCTTCGTCACTGTCTTCTCCTTCAATTTTCTTTAGTCGACCAACTTCGTAAAGCCTACAAATACTTTCAGCATCCCCAGAATCACAATTGCCCTACGAAGAGATCAAACCGAGATTAATTTCACACAAGCTCCTGTGTAAAACACGCAAATATGATTGGTTTATGTGAAACGGTCTGGTTATTTAAAACAAAAGATATTACAATAACACAACAAAGGACTACAGAGCTATAGTTTTACACTGTTTCACAAAATAATAGATTCTATGTTTTAAACTGTTCCGTTCACGGTGCAAAGTGTTACACTTAAGCTAGAAAGATGTTTTACACTTTTACTGATCACAACCGCCCAACACGTTCTTAATGAATAATAATTAAAATCTTGACATTTTGCCCAGAAAAACTGCAGTATTTAATATTGTTGGCACAAATTAGCTAGTTCTTAATGCAAAAATAAATTTGAAGATGAATAAAGTATTTTCTGTCCTGTAAATCTTTCTAATCAGATAGGAATTAATTCCGTCATGAAAAATCAAATGTATATTTCATGAAGTCTAAAAATTTCATAAACGTCCAAAATTTCCTACCAAACATTAGCTTAATTTATTATTATCGGCAGATTTTTCGAATATATTTTTAACATTCACCAGAAACGTGCAAACGGGTGCTAACTTTGAACTGATAAAACTGCAAGATAATTCTTTAAATTAATAACTGTAACTTTGTGTATTGTATTAGAATCATGTTAGTAGTTTTATCGACCATCATATGTATCGTAAAATATTGTGTCGTAATTGTGTCGTAAAATAGTATCTTCTATCCAACTTCAGCAATTTGAAGAGGAGTTCTCTAAGACGATATACTAACGGCTCTTTTCCCTCCTCCTTGAGAATTTTGCTGCATGAATATACAAATTCGTTTATTTAATTAATTTATCATGGTATTTCATTATTGCATCTTTTTATTGTATTTTTAATAACTATTGTTGAGTTAGTAAATATATTGTAGTAGAATTTGAATTATAATAAATTAAAGAAGAAAATTAAAAAACACTACTATTCAGTTTCTTTCCTGGTACAAGATTTTCGCATTCTTTTCTTAAAATCCAGCTGACATAAAATACATATTGTCAATACCTCACATCTGATACACAATGCCTCTATCCACTTACCTCGATTACAGCAACAAGCGCATCGTTGTTGTCTGGGCACAAATCCAATATCATTTTTTTCTTACAATCCGTTGTTGCTTTAGAAAAAAATCAACATTGAATATTAGAAATTATTGCATCAATTTAAAGTGTATCTTGCATTTACAAGCGACGTTTTGCTGTTTACCTTTTGCATGGCTCACGGCGAGAAAGAAAAATAGCAGCTTTATTTCGTAAGAATTTGCATATAACTTTTCAACATAAACTATTGCCCATGACAACGAGTTTCTTGACTATCGACAGCTGTTTTCTTCTGCGCATTTGCAAAATGATTGTGACGATTCAAGCAGATTTCAGCATCAACTTATATATTTTCATGGACCACCAAAATGACAGTCACAAGCCAAAAACTTGCGCAATGCATGCTGGTTACAAAGGTTTCTTTAAACGTCAATCGATGATAAGACAAATGAATAAAAAAACCAATTATATTATAAATTATATTACATCCAATCCTTTTCAGCTTATATTTTCATGAGTATCTGTAACCCTTTTACTTCATATGGCCCATTCACAAACAACGTTAAACGTCATATTTCAGGAGATAAATGCGGGCAGCACTTTTTATTAATTAAAGATATTTCAACATGTTTATGACATAAATTAATTTGGCTTGGATGTGCTACTCTCTGCAAAATAAAAGGTGCATAGGATTTGCCTGTTTTGCAAAAACAAATCCGGGCATGAAAGGGTCAAGTCACTAGCAATGTCAGGTTCAATCTACACAATAATTCGTTTTCAAAAAACTCCATTTTGGGAAAGCACAAACACAAAAAATTATGCATTTTCACGAGCAAAATTTCATTGACAAATTCTGTAAGTACGGAGTTTCCCAAAAGAATGGCCTCCGATATGAATGCAGAAAAAGGAAACCCAACTCGGATCCTTAAATTAACTGGTGAAATCCTGTTTAATTTTATATTGTTAAGAGGTACAGCAAGGAAACCAACTTAATTTAATAAATAAATGTAAACTGAACTGAGTAGAAAATTATGCTTGCATCTACCCCTAAAAATATATAGTTTTACGTTGTTTCCTTATGAGCAATACGGCCCTTCCAGGAGTGAAAACACTGTGTGTAAAGTACTCACCAATAACAGAATAATCGTAAGCATCGAATGTTCTAAAAGTAGAATCGAAAGGACCAAGAAAATTGGAACCAAGAATGAAATCAGTCTCAGGATCAAGAGCAACGTGCCTTACTAAAATTTAAAATAAATTCTATTTTAATACAACAGCAATTCACCTTTTGAGCTCACTGAATGCAATGAATTATATTGTAAAAACATGTAAAAGTGCTGTTACAATTTTTTACCTCCATAAATGATATCTCCTCTTCCATTAAATATTGATCTACATTGATCCAAAGCTGTGCATGCGTCAAGTAGATGAAAAGTTCTCATATCCCACTAGCAAAGAATTAAGGATAAAAAACCAAATTTATATATAAATAAAATTGAATGTTTCATTCCCTTTCAAAATTCGCGTTGCATGCAAATGGGTATGTTAACTAAATGTTTCAATCTTACAAATATCTTGATGGAAAAAAAAAAAGCAAAAAAGTGTTGCATTTTTATAACTTTATCATATTTGTATGCAAAATTTAAAAATTCGTGAAGATCGTAAGATTTTCCACAACAAACCAACAGGAAAATATTACCTCTGATTGGAAAACCTATTGATTAAATTATATTTTTCGTTACAAAGTTCAAGTTTGTTGTTTGTTTCTCATTGTTATACTAAAAATGTTTTCCTAGCAAAAGAAATAAATGCCCATAAACCGTAATTCCATCAACAATAAAGGATACAATTTCAGAATTGATGACAATTTCCAGACCAGACGGATGAAATACACCGCTAACATAATCATTAAACTTGTCGAATTTATGGAGCAGCTTAGCGGAACGAACATCCCAAAGACAGCCATCGTTTAGAACGAGGTCATCGGTGTGGTTAAATGTTGCAGAATTTTTGTGATATCGATTTGTGTTCTGAGGGTCAGCCAATGTTTTTAGTAATTTTCCTGTGTTCAAGTCGTAAATCTAAAAAAATAAAATTAATAAAGTTAAAAAAAGCTTGTTTGAGTACAGATTCATAAATGTGATTGATACAGTTGAACCCTGCTATTTCGAACGGTCAAGGGTTACGAAGATTTGTTCAAGATAGTTAATTTTTAAGATAATTGAAGCTAAATTAACACTAAAAGCTCTCAAGGGATATACAAAACAGTTCGAGTAAAACTTCATTCTATTGGGAATTGGACAAAAACGTAGTATAGTTGAACCTCACTATCTCGAACTTTCAAATGAGAAGAAAGCTTGCTCGAAAGCTCTCAAGGGATATACAAAACAGTTCTAATTGACGAAATTGAGTTAAGGAAAGCGAATACATACATGCGCTGTGTATTCGTCAGTACCAATCAGTTGATCTTGTGCACTGCTAAATTTTATATGGTAAACATCAGAAAAACTCAACCTGCAAAAAGTAATAGAACCTAGACAGGAGAATTTCGTCTTTGATCCACCAATGAGTTTGTTTACAATTTGAAAGTTGTCCATCATATCATTTTTTTTTTAATGTAAATTCATCATTTGGCCACCCACTGATATTATCCGAGCAACTCCATGTATGAAATGTTGCCTTGTTTTGTCGAGGCTATACATTTAAAAACAACAATTTATCAACAAACTTTGCAATAATTTTCTCAATTGCAAAGCGTCTTTGTCAATTCACTAAAGAAAGATCGCCTATAAATAAAAGAATTTAAAAGTAATGATAAAGTTAAAAACATTATGGCCCAGTCAATTTCTCTTACATACAATCTTACAGAGATTTCATCAATTAAAAATTAACCCTTGGGCCTAAAATGAAACATCTTCACTCACTTCATTTCAAAAAATTGTGAATCAAAAAATGTCCACAAAGCTGCACCAGGTTGGCCATATGCACTTGACGTCAACAGCAATTTCAGGTCCTATGAAAAAAGAATTTAAAAATCTCTGATAAATGTATGTTCTGAACATTTTACGTCATATATTTCAAAAATGAATTCAAATTATCTAAAATTTCTAGAACTAATGAAAGCTTGACAAGAGAATATACAAAAATGCAAACATTGGGTGACTATTTCATGATCTAACAGACCCTGTAAATAAAGTTCGAAAGAGTAAAGCAAAAATCGTGAAGCAATACCTTGGATGGTTCACAATTAAAAATGGGATGCGAGTGACAGGAATACGAGGCTTCTTCCTGAAAAAAATATCGTCAAAAATTGTTATCGAATTAACTAACTAGTGCTCTATAAAATACACAAACGCTACAAGGGCAATTGCCTTGATCACTTCTATCTTATGATTACATAAACTGGAGTACAACCTCGGATCGCCTCCGGCTGTGGTGACCAACTTACTTACCAGTCCAGTAAAAATATTGTACATCTTCACGTCACCACCTCTTGTGCCAAGCAAAATCAGATCACCATCAGGCTAAAAAAAATAAAATATTTTACCAATCTCACGTAAAATTTTATCTAGAATAATCTCCTTTGCCTGAAATTTGAGAGTCGATTCCAAATTAAAAATACACCAATTGCAAAATGGAAATGAATTTTACAGAAAAACTAAATTAGAAAATTAAATTTACCAAAAATTTAGCACAAGTAAACGACAACCCTTCCTCATCTTCGATTGTTCCCACAGAACGAAATCTAAAATATAATAAAATTTATGTTATATATTATAAATCTTATCTTTATTTCATATTTTATTTTATACTATATATATATAAACCCTTTCACCCTGAAAGACCCGTATGATCAAAAATAAACAACGTAAAATGTAATAACTTCAGGAGACGAGAAACATTGACGAGATTTTTAACCAATAGTTTCATGCGATTTTATCGTTTGAATTAAATTTGCTTATTTGTGATAACCCCTGCTAAATGAAACTTACATATAATTCGCCTATTTATTAAAAAACAAATCCAGACGTGTAAAAGTTAACACATATATCCTGAAATGTCTATAAACAAAATCTTGATAAAAGAATGCAAAATATAGTTTGTGACATCTTAAAATGAAATCATACTTAACATTTTGATTTAACACCTTAAATGATTGTTTCGTATTCAAATAAACCGATTAAATTCAGCTCCTTAACTAATTTATAAAATATAACCATGGTCAGTTTCTGAGGCCAAAAGTTTGGAGAAATCTTTTTGAATAATACTACTACCTGCTATAAATAAATTTTCTGTTAAGTTTCGATCCCATTCGACCTCCGTGTCTGGTTTTTATCTGCAACAAACACAAAAAAATCCGGAATATTTAAATTACAAAATATATAAATTTCAGTAATAGAACTGAAATTTTATGTATCTAAAATAAAACCGCAAGATTTCTACACCACGAGCTTGGCACTTACCATGCAGTGCACCACGCACTTTCTTATGTCTGAACACTTAGGCATAAAACGTATAAGCTCTATGATTTTCCTAAGCCACACAACAGAGTACAAAATTTATATTTTTATTAAAACTAAATATTTATGACTAAAAATGCTGTAATTTATTTTTATTTTCACTCTATAAGTTAGTCCTGAACTAGTCCTGAAGTTAAAGATAATACTTCCAGATCTCGGCCTAAGACGTTTCTTAATGTCTTTTTGATTTTGTTTAACAAATCTCAGCCATGCCAGGTATTTCTTATAAAACATATTCTAACTAATTCCCCGTGGAAAAAGTCAGACATTTTTCTGATGAATATGCAAAATAAATACATACTAAATGATAATTTTAATAAAGAAACCATTTACCTGTCGTTGAAATATTCTTTTTGTGATGTTAGAAGGTGCATTTGTTTTGTAATGCGGCTCAGGGCACTGATGGGGTCTAAAAACAAAACGAGAAGATCACAAAATGTCTCCATGGAATATAAAGACACTATTTTGCAACATGAAAACGGACAGGTAACAAGAGACAGTTCTGTTAGACAAAAGATTAATTTAGTTCTGAACATTACAATGCAATTTTCCACTGTAAAGAATAGATTTCACACTTTCAACGCAGCCAAGCAAATCATGACCAATGAAATCACAAAGTTTGGTTTAAATTGATTTGATTGACTGCGCCCAAGAAGTGTGAAATCTATTCTTTCAAAATGCAAATCGTATTGTTATGCTTGAAACAGTAAATCTTTTGTGTTACAAAATTCCCTTTCGTTCGGAAAATGTCACTGAAAAATAAGAATAAAAAGTCACGTGATATTTCCTACCTCAAGAGTGAAAATTCAGGACAAGTTGTGACAGGGTTTCTGCAATGTGCATGTTGTTCGCGAAGATAGTTTTGAACAATCTTGTCAATTGTCGTTTGAAAATTAGAATTTTGTGTATTGAAATTTCTCGATATGTCTGTTAACTGTAAAAAAAAAACAGAGCCAATAGTAAGTATAGTCAAACCCCGCTATCTCCAACTCTCAAAGAGAACAAAGTTCACAGAAAGTGAGTTCTCGAGATGACAGAAGCTAAATTAACACTGAAAGCTCTCGAGGGATAACGTAAACAAATAAATAAACACGTAAACAGGTAACCATAATAAACAAATAAACATGTAAACAATAATAATTTTTTACCCGATCCGTTTGCTTGTCAACTTCAGGTCTGTAAATCGAAGGTGTTTCTGGTGTACTGTCTCCAGGGGTGAGTGTCATATCGGAAGCTTTATGATTTCCATTGGCCTATCATAAACAAAAAAACGTACATTAACAGCCTCTTTTAAAAACTGAAAATTTGGTAATGCAAGATATATATAATAGCTATATTTAAAAGTGTAAATAAATAAATATATGTGTATATATAAAGTTACTATGGTAGATGCTGATGCAAAAAAACGAAGCAGGTACAAAGTTTCAAGAATATTTCAAATTATTAAGCACACTGAGGCCTTTCAAGCTTTTGCTATCATCAGATATATATATATCTATGCTTATGACCAAAATAGCGCAACGTAAATATCAAAACAGAACCTAAGAACAACAGGATAAGTTGTGCTTTAAAATCATTACATTAAATCAGTCATTCCATGTTAAAAGTTGAGAACGAATAATGTTAACAAAACTAAATAATTCTAGGAATAATTAAAATTTGAAGGTTTAATAAAACAGTGCATGTATTATCCGAACGTACTAACAAACAAACATTTTTAGAAGCATGTAAATACAAATTTTGTAAATTTAGAAGCATGCAGATGAAAACTTTTAGAAGCATGTCAAAGAAAGTCTAGGCCTACAATTGATGCTCAAACAAGAAAACAATAAATGTGTGTGTGTGTTTTCTTTCAGCTGCTACGCAAGCCTCTTCACTTACCTCCATTCATTACCTTAAAAAAAGAAAAGATTGTTGCACAATAATCCTCCACTCACCCTTTTTCTTTTCGTTGGGATAGGAGATGTAAACGAAAGATCAAAAGAATTTCCAACAACTAGGCTGCCATTACCCCTTAAGAACGCTTCCTTTTGCAGGGTCGCTGCTGAAGCATGTAACCCTGTGAAATGAGATGAAATAAAAAAACTAAGTAACAAAAATTTATACTAAAATGAAAACTAAACTAAGATACGGCCCAAAAAACAGAAACAGCGCAAATAACGATGAATTCGATAACATTTTTTAGGTTAATATTTCACCCTGGGAAATACACAAGGTCACCAAGTTCCAAATATGAAAGACAAATACAACAATTGTCGCCTCCATGATTATTCTATTTGCAACAATATTTAACCGCGGACCACCAAATGGAAGAAATTTGCATTGGCCTTAATCGTCAAAGCAGGCAATGTCAGGCTTAACATCATGTGATCATGTTAACCAATTTCCTGTAACATATTGTAACAAACAATTAAGGCATAACCAGCAATAAATCTTCCAACAAAATTATAATAAATATTAAGCAGAGTTACATTATATGACAAAAACTTGTCCTTACAAATTTTTGGCGGCCAAATCCTTTATAAACTTTAAACATTTGTAATGCTATAATTTTGAAAAAAAAATAAAAATAAATACTAAAATTGGTTCTAATACAAAACTATGTTTGCAGAATATAATTCAAGAATAAAAATAATCTAATATTTCGAAATTTTGATAAATTTAAATAATGGACAGCCTGAGTTCAAAAAGTTCCTTGAACTCAGACATTTTGAGAGAGTAAGAAGACTGAAATAAGAGAAACATCAAAAGAAGACTGAAATGAGAGAAATATCAAAAGAAGACTGAAATAAGAAAAACACCTTTTGATTTCAAGTGCCCAGCAATCAACTGTAGAAGTTCTTTTTCAGAGTATGAAATTTGCGTTTGAGAAACAATGTCAGCCTACAAAAAATGGAAATATATTCGTAACTGTTCAGTAAAATAAACATCGCAATTAATTGGGGGTGATAGAATGATACTCAACAAAGATGAACTTCTAAGGAACAAACTCTGCAAACAGCATAAATTCCTTCAAACATAGGATTGAAAGCTGTTTTATGGAAAATGTGCTAAAAAACGCGGGGTTGGCATGCACCCCTAAATTTTACCCACATGCTTTTTTATTTCCAATTTTTAGTAAAATAAATTTTTATTTTCTCTTTTATTACACACCTCTAAAAGGGACCGTCATGGAATTAAGGTCATTTCGATCTTTTTGATGTTAT
>JAYJMH010052203.1:8156-36704 GCA_036873815.1 Phacellophora camtschatica | reverse complement strand
TGCAGAGTATATTCAATTGCAGTAGCCATACCAATCAGTTCAGCTTTAAAACGGGTGAAAACAAGAATTCGCTCAACTATGGTTCAAGAACGCCTGGTATAACTTCATTTGCGAATACGTCCTCCGAACTTATGAAAGCCTTGGTGTGAACTTTAAATTTAATTGACAAAATAAAGAAGAATTGATTTGATATTTGAAATATGAGAGGAAAAAACTGAACTTCGGAATTGGAGACTTTATCAAGATGCTACCCAATTATGTTTCAGCAAGCAAACATCCTCATGAGTTCGACCGAAAAAGGTTTCTTCAAATGATGGTTTGCGAGATTCAGGGAGAAAGTTGTGAGGTTGTCAATAAGCTATTTTGTAAAAATTTTCCCAAACTAGCTGATACAAAATTCGAACAGAAAATAAATTTTTCTATCAATTCAAAACGCTTCGCGACGACGCTGAGTGCGGATTTAAAATAAACGAAATATAAATTTGACATTTTTTTGTCAAACTTTTTTCAGCAAAAATTTAGTAAATATCGAAAGATGTTCACCAAAACAGTAAAAAAAAATTGAAATGTGAGAAAAAAGCCACGGCAACCAACCTAGGGACCATGAATTTCACATTTTCTGGGCGGCCATGCCCCGGACCCACTGCTACAGTGCAACTGTGGCGTACCTTACACGAATCTTATATATCAGAGGGCGCCAGAAATAGTTTGGCCACCCCTGGAAAAAACAGCCACCACGCCACTGGATATTAATAGATGATTTTCTATGTGTGATGTTATTGTATGATGTTCTTTCAGACAATATGGTTCAAAATTAAAAATCAACAAAAAAATTACGACGTCAGGTCACCACTCTGGTTTTCTGTTGTCTTAGGGGAGGGGTAAGGGAGACCTCTTGAAACGTAAAACGATATTTGCTCGGCAATTTCACCTAGTCTGGAAATTCAGTCGGCAAAGTTGAGCTTTCTATTTATCGGCAAATTTCTTATTCTACTCGGCAAATTTTCGTGACACCCCCATTTGAAATTTTACGCAGGCAACCATGTCTGTTGTAAGAGAAGCTCGAGAGTACTCATGTTTTGGTGGATGATTATGCAGTCCACAAGGTACCATTTATTCTCAAACGTTATCGGAGGTAGATAGGTTGCTTGATGCCTTGAAAAATCTGAAATTGATGGTTATCATAATAAATATTGATTTCTTAAAAAAGTAGATCTTCTCTACAAAGTCTTCTCGCATTGTTAGTTGGTCATCTCTTTTCTTAAATGAGAAGTGGATCCACCGATACACTGCAGATCCTTTATTTTTCCCAGAACTTCTCTTCGTTAATTCAGAATTACTTGTTGTGAAAAGAACACAATGAACATTGTTCTAATCATGTGATAAGAAAGGGAGTTGAAGAAGAAATGAAAGGAGAGAAGACGTGATTTGAATGGAGACGAATTGAGGATTGTATTGATGGTCGAAACGCGAGCAACCGAGGGTTGTGGTGAAATTGAGTATATCATATTATTAATGTTTATAGTTGCTGTAATAGTGGTAGTACGTTAGATTCTTTTGTTTGCCTGGTTTGCCGGTTATTTGTGAAGATAAATTTCCGTGGAAGGTCGTTTATTACAAATGTATTACTAAGTTCGTAAATTTCTTTCTTTCAAGAAATCAAGAGAAGTAAGGAAATTTACTCTGGTAAAGCGAACTACAAAAACTATAAAACCCGAGGAAGCATACAAATTGACACTGAAATAATTTCTATTTTAGAAAGTAAGCTTCCAGAAAACACTTGAGTCATGAACAAGTTCAAATAATTTAAAACCCTATGAAAATACAGGGACTGCGGAGCAGCCTTAAAGCGATGGGGCTAAAAGTCCCGGGGGACACTTAAAATTTGGGTAGTGGGGATGTGCGGCTGGAATGGGTGGCTTTTTTTCTGAGAATAGGGAGTCATTTTAAACCAATCTGAAGGTCGTGGTCACAAAGAGTTTCCGGTGAGTCCTCCAAGGATTTAATTCACTCTGCTCGTCTGGCCCTCTGTCAGATGGCACCGCCCTTCTGCAGATATATCCTGGCGCCTCTACTGTAAATCTAGGAGATTGTTCCACAGTTGTGACTGAGATCAGGATCGTTCTGGAATGCGCTTTGTAAAGGTTCATTTTGATTTTTTATCACACAATCGTTGTTTTATCCACATGTATTCTGAATTTCATATCTCTCATAGCACTAATTTACGGTTCAAAACTTAGCAATATTTGTATTATCCATGGATGGGTTGTAAAAAAAATGCAGTTACTCATGGATGGGTAAAATTCACTGTCCAAATTTAAGCCAAGTACCTCCTGGGCTAAAATTGTCACCAAAGACCACTGAAAGGGATCAAGAGAAAAGTTAAACGTGGTTCAAAAATAAATTTTAGCAAATAAAGCCACACAGCCTCCCCATCTCTGTAATTACAAAATTAACGAAATTAACTAAAATCTTTTTTCAAGGTGCAAGGCTCCAAATCTTGAGAACATCAGGCTCCAGTGCTCCATGACAGAAAAAAGATACTATGGAGCTTATTTTTGATAATTTTGTTTTTGCTTTAAAAGTTTGAGCATATCTTTGATTTATATTTTTCAGCATGGAATTAAGCATTGATGGTTCACATCATATTCATGATTGTTAGGCACAATCAGTTATTTTTGGTGAAACAATAAAATTTACAAATGCAAGAAATAGTTTGGAAGGTGAAGAAGGTATTAAAGTCAGTCGTGCCAAATCAGTTGAAGATATGGATGAGTTTACAAGAAACATTGGCAAAGACACTGAAGATCCAATGTCTTTTAATTTGGTGGGTGAAGCCCTGAGTTAATGTCTTTTAATTTGATGGGTAAAGCCCTGATCTCTGCACTAATTTTTTTTTTTTTTTTTTCTTTTTTCTATCATCATTAAAACAATTTAAAACACAAATATATTACATTCTACTGTGCCATCCAAATCAGGAAAAGACACAAGGTCATCGGGTCCCTACCTTGGATGACACTTACAATTATAATACTTTAGCAAAATAAAAGGTAGAATCTAGGGTAGCTTGGTACCAGATAATAAAACAACCCTAAATTTCCGGTTTATACATCTCAAGATTTAATTGATTATCTGGTGCCAAGCTACCCTGATAAAACTAACAAAGATAAGGGGAGGGGTCGCTGCTGTTTACCTTCTAAGCATTCAATCAAAACGCTTCGTTGCTTCGATGAATGAAATTGTTGCTTCTATGATGGTTCTGTTTTCAACTACATTTAGATCTTGGCTCCCAAACAGAAGCAAATTGCACAGTGTATTTGAATCCAATTTATCAGTTGTTTATCCACTTTAAACTTTATCAGTTGAAGAGTTCTTGATAAGATTTTAATTATTATAAGCAGTTTCAACTGGTAAATGAGAAACGAAATTCTCTTTTTCTGCTGATGTAATGGCTTATTTCATTTAGTAATATCAACGTTTTAAATTTAATGCACTATTTAATTTAGTCAATTAAGTGTTTTGTGATGTTTTACCGCAGAATCTATTATGTAGTCCTTTGCAACCAGCATGCACTGCGCAAGTTTTTGGCGTTTGGCGGTCGTTTTCGTGGTCCATGAAATAAGTGAGTTAGATGCTGAAATCTGCTGAAATCGCCGCAACATCACTTTGCAAAATTCGCAGAAGAAATCAACTTTCGATAGTCAAGAAACTCATTGTCGTGGACCATAGTTTATTTTACAAAATTAGGAAATATTACGAACTATGTAGATTTATTGCAATCCTTGTAGTTATCGCTACGGAACGAAAGTACAGGGATCTTATGGAGTGAGACTGTGAATGTCTGCTCATTTTCTTTCTAACTTTGAACATTGAACTTGATTTTGCCATGCAAAAAGTAAACGACAAAACGTGCGCTTGCAAAGGACCATGGGTGAAAGAGACCCTTTAAATAAACGAACTTAAACTTTTAGAAATCATAAACAGTCATAAATTAACATAAATTTGATAATGTTTTTTATTTAAAGAGTGTTATAAATTTACCATATTTATTGAATTGAATGCTAAATATAAACACTATAAAGAATTTATGAATATTTAAATATTGTTAAATATCAATATATAAAAATAAGATTATGTAAATGAGAGTGCATTTAAAAAACTATAAATTAGACCTAAATAAATGTCTTTTCGACAGTCCTTATGAAACTTCTTTTGATTCATCGGCGTGGAATTCCGAGGCGACCTCCTGCCTGAGTTGCACTTGCCCGCTACTTTATCGGCGAAAGCGAAAATTTAAGGTGATTGTGGACGTTGTACGGCATAGTTCTTTCAACTCGAAACACGTGGCAGGTAGCAATTCACTGGCGAAGAGCTCGTCTCTGGGTGGCGAAAGAGGAAGGTATCGAAGAAAAACGAGCGATCCTGGCAGAAATACGCCGCAAAACTATACGGAAACAAATCGAAGAAGAAATAGTGAGAAGAATAACTCGTTTCGAATTTGGAAGGAAGTTGCATCCAAAAGGAATCCTAGCCATGTGTAAGAGGAGGTTTAAAGAGATTATAAACTATTAAAAACTTAATTAGAGAATGAACTACTAAACAATAAACTAATATACCTAAATGTTATAGCTATTATAAACCTTGGCATGGAAAGGCCAACCCCCCGTTATTTATCTTCGATGCAATATAGTTTAACATAAAATAATGTTTTCCTGGGGTTTAATACTTTTTTTATTTAAAATGTTGCCCTTTTTTGAGTTCCATGAAGAAATTGCTGATAATGTAAAAAAGTAAAATAGGATTTAGTAAAATAGGATTTAGTATTAATTAAAATTTTTAAATAATTCCTTATTATTAATTAAATTATGGTCAATTTATTACTTTTTATTAATATTAGCATTTAAATTAATAATTTGTTGTTCATTTATTAAACATTAATAAGCTAAAATTAGCTTCACACTGTTTGCTTCCTGGCATAACTGCATAGCATTCACTTCAATAGTAGGTTATTTGATAGGGGGTACATATTGTAATTCTTTGGTGAACTAACTTCTTAAAAAATTTCTCTCAAAATTTTTCTGTCTATTTTGTCATGCATTATCGAAAATCTTTGAATTGGTGATACAAGCAAGCTTTTTGCAGATCTTCAACAGATCAGCAGCTATTCTGCTATTTTACATTTCGAATTTCGTTCGCGATGAATGGAGTGATATACTAATGTTTACATTTTACTAACCCAATGAGAAATTGCAACGAGTCATGGTGGTCGGGAACTTTCTCCCAAGATGCAGTACGTTCTGTTCTCAAATTCCTGTATAATAGGTGATGATAGACGATTCCGCAAGATCTGGTAACATTCTAACTTGATCCCAAGTTTTATTTCCTAGATGAAAGTTTTGCAATTTTGTTTTCTTGTTAGCAATCATTAGAAATCACTAGAAAGCAACGCAGCCTAATTTTCTTTTTAGTAATCTTATTAATATTTATATATTTGCAGGACGAAGGCTGAGAGAATTGTGAACGATGCCTTGTCAGAAACCATTTTCACCGAGGAAGAAAAGAATGAAGAAGACCAGACCAAAGACAGAGCTGGTAGTTTGCCTCTAATTCCTTCGCGCTGGCGAGATGATCCCAGCTTGCACACATACACAGAAATACCCGAGACTGGCGATTTATTGAAAAACAAGGCTTTGTCTACAGGTAGATATAATTTAACTTTAACAACTGATTTGGAAAGGGCAACGGGAATTGGTTTTTTAGAACACAACTTCATTTGTACCTAAACAATATTTAGAACATATATTATAACGGTACAGTAATGCCTCGCATTAAAAATACTGATTTTTCAGTTAGAGTGCTATTGTTTACAAATATTTTCTATTCTTTTCTAGTGTTCTTCTGAGAAAAATAGCGGAAAAGTTTCTGATCAGTGTATTCTTAATTGTAGGGCCTAACTGTATTTAAATAATTTCTTCATATAAAGTTTGGTTGATTTTCAAAATGTTTGCCATCTGATAGTGAATTTGGGTCAACTGTGGTGTAATATATACATTTCGTTGCTCTTAAAATCATTGAGTGTGATGCGAAGAAGACCGGTTGGCAGATGATTGTGGTCATTTGAATTGCAAATTTCAAATTATTTCAATAAGAAACAGAAATTGAACAGGTAGCCATCATTCCATGCACAAAGCTTAATCTAATGCAAATTTTATTTCTCTGCAGGAAACCTTGGACGCTCGCGGCAGCCTCGCATTTATGAGGAGATTGAAGATGTACGTAATGAAGTTAAAGATATTGCCCCTGGTATTGTTAAGGGTGATATATACAGTCCAAGAGCCAGTGGATTTTATGACGAAATTTCAGAAATTAATGTGCCACGAATTCAGAAAGAGCGTTCAGGTTCTACTGGATCGACCGATTCAAATGCATCTGTGGGAAAAGGGACTCCACCAGGATTTGGGGAGCCAGAAAAGAAGACGTTCAAGAAAAACATTTCCGCTCGCGTACGAAGGAGGTCTTTCGTCAAAGACAAGCCTTCCATAACACCAAAAGCAACTTTACAAGCGGATACCAGCGAAGGGTTTGTTTTGATATCTCGTCCTGAGGCTACAAGTGCTGATAGAAATAGCATGGAACTTAATTTGCATGCAAATGAAAGTAAGGGAAGTTTATTGCAGAAGGTTCGTAACTTGGCTAGCAGGAACAAGTCACTGAAAAGGAGTTCAAAAAATAGACGTAAGTGATCTCATTCAAAGTAACAAAATAACAATGATCATATTTAATAAGATTTTTACCTCCGGATTCATTTACGATTAACGGACAAATAATATCTGAGTTTATATTTTCCAGGGGGAGGGTAGCACATGCAACTCGTTTTAGATATAAACATTAAGTGATATTCTTGAAGTAAATGCAAAATGCTGTCTGCATTTTGCCTCCTGAAAATAAGACGTTTTACGTTGTTTAGCAATACTGTATACGGCATTTCCCGGGGGTAAGGTTGAAGAACATACAGCGTTGTAATTTGTCTACATTTGCCTCCTGAAAAAGGACATTTTACGTTTTTTAGCTGTACTTTGTACGGCATTTCCAGGGGGTAAAGGGTTCATATAAATTGAGTATTGCTGTATGAATATGTTTTTATTTGCTTTCAGCCTCACGAACTGCGGAAAGTCCGATGTCCAGTGGCGGGAAAGAGTGGAAACCGACTCAAATGTATGTTTTGGATGGCGATGAAGATCTCAAGGCATTTACGAGATATTTATTTACAAGGGTTAGTATCAATTTTTTCTGTTGATATTCGTGCCTTTATGTTCATTGCTAATTTCATAAATCAGTAAATTAGTCTAGAATCACATCTATTAGTCTAGAATTAGTCTAGGATTAGTCTAGAGCCAATTAAATCTAGAATCAGAACAAAGTTGTTCCTCTATATGCTTAATTGTGGCACAGTACCAAATCAAATAAGAGAATCTACGAATTTTGGAATCTGTAGGGAACAAATTAACTTAATTTATCATTTTCAAATTTTTATATGTTGTTTATGTTTTCTCGTGTTATAATTTTTTACTCAAATATTGTAGATTTCGGGTATGAGTACATACAAGAAAGGCGAGACAGATACCGTGGCTGAACGATTGTTCAAACAGGCCTTGGCTCAGTATAATTCAAATCTGCTCACCGCGTATGCAAACGTTGCTAATGTGAGTAAAATATCTGTAACGTTTTTTGAATGAACGTAATTTTAAAGATTTGATGAGTTGACACAGTGAATTTGATTAATTAGAAACGCTTAATTGTTAGAATATTTGCATAAATCACGATTCCGTGCTGTTTTATTTCTGTTTTGAAACTGCATTGACTTGGAAGCTGCCACATATTTGTTAGTGAGACATTTACTGAAACTTATGAACTATACTGTCGTAGGTGAGACGTTTATCAAGACTTGTCAATTATATATATTCCAGGGATGTTTCGAAAGGAAATACTTTGTGACATTTACCCCACCCTTTTTGTGACATTTACCCCCCCCCCCCACTTTTGTGACATTTACTCTCATTTTTGTGTAATCTTGAATAAGCACTGGATAAATTAAAAAATTAGGACTGTGAATTTGAAAAGACAAAAAGCCACATTTTAAAATGAAATAAATTGGCTCAATCCCGCAAATTATTTGCAGGTAGCTACCAGGGATTTTTTTTGGAGGTATTTGTGGTTACAAGGTAGCATATCGAGATTGGAATGTTCATATTTTTGAAGATAAATTGATCGCAAATTGAAACTGTTTTATTTGTTTTCTGCAGAAAAATGAGCTTTTTCGTCTGAAATATGACGAGATGTCAACAGTTTTTGTTCAAATTCTCGAAAAGGAAGCTGAAAAAACAGAAGAAAATTTGCCAACCGTAATGGGCGTGAATTTGTTTGGAGGTGTTGTTGATGAGTTTGTTAAATCGAAGTACGTATTTCTTGTTATTGTTTTTGTTTTTCATTGTTATTTACTGGGTTCAACATAACATGCATTGTTATTTACTGAGTTCAAAATAACATGCATTGGTATTTACTGAATTCAACATAATATTCATTGTTATTTACTGGGTTCAACATAACATGCATTGTTATTTACTGAATTCAACACAATATTCATTGTTATTTACTGAATTTTTGCTGACGTAAATCTTTTATTATTTCAGTACTCAAGCAACAAAGAAGGTAATTTTTTACTGCAATCATTTATCATTTATTCGATTGCTGACAAATATGTTTACTCTTGTTTAATTGTTTACTTACAGATTGTACATCGTGAACAGATTATTACAGTTTATCACGGATTAAAACAGATCATGAAATATCATTATGGTTTTCTTTGCTTATTATAACAGATTACAAAAAAGTATATTGCAGATTATGACAGATTACGCTGTAACATTTGCAAACTTCATAATTTCATCTTGAACATTTCGCCAATTCAAACTGTTTTTGTATATTTTTTGAGAGCTTTTAGTGTTGATTCAGCTCCGTAGAATTGCATCATTCCACTAATCATTATTGTCAGCTGTTCAGGCCACTTGGGGCCTGTGGGCTCCCCATCCTTTCCCAGAATAGCCTATCTCCCGTTCTTCTCGTCAAATTTGTCCCTGATTTTTCAACTATTTCGCTTCATCACTTCACTAACTCCAAAGTTGATTATATTTTCAAGAAGGGAAATTCAGCAAGTGTTTAATAAAGTTTGGCCATTATAACGTATACAGAAATATCAAGTTTTAAAAATTAATTTTCTTGATTTTTAGAGAACAATCAGACATGAGAGAAAACAGGAAAAGCCAAAAACAGAAAAATACACTGTAAGTTATCATCGGAAGAATTATTATGATGAACTAATAGTATTTTTAATAAAGTGAAAATGTAGGATAATTAACTAATTATTTGATCGTATCTTTTTCTTTAATCTTAATATCTTTGTTCTACTGGATGACCCAAAAAGTATCTCCGTTTGTAGGGATGTAGCTCGAAATCTGCGAGGCTACCAATTTCAAATTGTACTCAAAACGACATCACGAGTGGCAAACTTTATAGGCATCTACAATCATCTAGCCATTATCCTGGCATCTGCGATCATGTTTTCAAGTCAATTTAAAGGAATATATTCATTTCCAGTCCATGTTTTGATTCTAAAAAAACATGCTAGCTTTAATGGCAACTTAGGAGTTTAAAATGTCGATAAAGGAGCGCACAGGTTGTTTTAATATCAAAAAATCCCCCCCTACTTTGGTATAGGTAAACGTAGTCGCAAATGACTGGATCGAAAACTTTAAGTTTGCCCTTTAAACGTTGGTTTATGCACAATTTGAGATTTGCAGTCTCACAGGTTTCGAGTTACAGCCCTGCAAACGGAAATAGTTTTTTCGGTCTCCCGGTACTCAAATGGCATACCTTTTAACAGACAATTCAAATTTTATGCAGTGATCTGAAAGTTTATTTCAACATTTTGCAAATTTCTTGCTGTCCTATCTACCAAAATAAGATGTTGGCATTGTGCAAACGATAAATAACTTTTTCATTAGAGCAATTTATTAATTTATGACGTATTATAAAACGGTTTGACCCTCCTCTATTTGTATTGCATTTGTAATTATTTTTTGCAAATATCGCCTTTGAGGTTTCTAACTTTGTAGCATGTGTCCTGTGTGTTCACAGCTGCGAGTTTGTCGAAGAACTAAGCGGATCGAAATAGATTTCGCGGTTTTCTTTTTTTTAGTCTTGTGTGGTCGTTCAAAACAGTTTTGGACACTCAGGTTTTATAAATAATTTAGGAGGTTTAGACCCAGGATGCCACAGAATCGATGTTTTGTTTCAAAAACCCAATAACGTAAAAACTATGAGTGATAAAGCAGTAACTTGAATCAATTATCGATCAATAAGACCAAAATTATGTGCAATGATTACTTTGCAAATTGGTTGTCATTTTTTTCAATTTTTATCACCATAATTCTCAACAAATATCACAAAAACAACTACAACATGAAATATAACAACAAAACGTTGCTCAAGAGGACATCTGGAAAGAACTCTAATAGAATTTTCGAACCTTATGCGCTCTGTTTACTTGATATGAACCACAAGATTAAATATGCAATGTTACAGTTTTAATAATCAATACACCAGTATTTCTAATTAAAATCAAAAATAGTACAAACGAAAGGAATACTAAATGGGTGAAAATGCAGAGTTTCAATAGTATTTAAAAAGTGACCGATTTTAGTGCTTTGTAGAGGTTTCTTATTAATTTAAATTGAAAAAATAATTTATGATTGACAAGAGAGGGTAATTGTTTATAAAGGGAGAACAAGTGATTGTTTATAACGCTTTATAGAAATTTTTTAAATGGAAAGTTCTTAATTTTTCAGGGATATCATTCTTTTAATTTTCAGGGATATCATTCCATATTTTAACGCCTACGCTTCAGATGAAGTTGCGTTTATAATTAGTTCTCGCTCTAGGGAGATAGAAATTTCCAGTTGAGGATTGGCGTGTATTATTGTCATGTATTTGGGTTGTCTTTTGGAAGAGTTTGATAAAAAATTCATCACAATCTTCCTTTAAAATGCCAGATAAATTTAGCACATTCTATGTTTAAGTGTCCTTTAAGTTAAACAAATTTAATATTTTGAAGAGGAATTCGCTCTGTTCGTTGCACTTTTAAAAGAGTATTATTGTAACCACTTTTTCATACTTTTAGTTAGTAGAACAAGGGACTTTGAATAACATCTCCAGTAAATGATTCCATTCCATGGTTAATGATTTATCAGTTTAGTTGTTCTTACTTGTGTGCACACTTCTGTTCCTGGGCTGATCGTGAGATAGTCTTTCGGGAGCTTGTCTGTCTGATTTCTCCTTTTATCATGCAGGCACGATCATTCCAATTTTGAAACGAAGGCGTGGATAGAAAGAATTGTTATTCTTGGCGTCGAGAAGCCATTTAAATCAGCAACTCTTATGGCAATCAGTGAGTAGTTTTTCAAACTTTGATTTACATATTTCCGGTTGACATAAAAAATTTGATTTTGTTACGAATTTCAAAAATACATTTTTCTGTTAACGGTGAAAGGACCAAGTTAATTTTAGAAGCTGCCGTTATTTTAGTAACTATGACGAATGATGACGTAATTTTGAATTTAAAAACCTAATTTCGAGCTATAGTTTTCAAAACCTTTTTAATTTAAATAAAAAAGATATTCTAAAGCGTTTAATGCAACAAATTATATTTTTGCATCATATTTATAACATTTCTAACAATATGAAATGATGGCAACTTGCAATAACGTGATTTATTCATTTATCACAATAGCTTATACCATGCATCAAAACCAAATCGCTTTTAAAATGGCAAAATTACATTGCTTTTAACATTGTGAAATATTTAACATTGCCACAATTAATTTATCCTGTACATGGCAACGTAAAAATGAACTTGATTGGTAACGCAGTCGAAATTTGGTGACTTTCCAAACGTCGGAACTTTTTTTGGGTCACCCGGTATACTAACAAGCCATGTATGCCAGGGCGAAATATTAGCAACCAAAATATTTTTGAATTTCTCTTTTTTTACGTCGTTCCTGTTTTTTTTTTATAATTTATTGTTGTACTTTTGTTTGTAAAATATTACCTTCAGTAGATGTTTAATTTGTAAAACAAAAGTTTGCGGTGTTGAACATAAAAATATGATTGGTCATTTGAAACAATAGATTTTACACCTGAATGCACTCAATCGAATCAAAATTAGCAGAGAACGCAAGACTTTGTTGTTTTGTTTACTATAATAAACTTGGCTGCGTAGAAGGTGTGAAATCTATTTTTTACAGTGAAAGATTTTTGTAAAACAAAGATTGCGGTTTTGAACTTAACAATACGATTTGAGACTTCAAAAAATAAATTTCACACCTCTGAGTGCGCTCAGTCAAATCAAAATAAATAAAGAAAGCAAAAGTTCATAGTTTCATTTATATGATTAGCTTGGCTGCGTTGAAGGTGTGAAGCCTATTTTTTACAGTAAAATAATTTTGTAAAACAAAAGATTGCGGTTTTGAACTTAACAATACGATTTGTGACTTCAAAGAATAAATTTCACACCTCTGAGTGCGCTCAGTCAGATCAAAATGAATAAAGAAATCAAAAGTTCATAGTTTCATTTATATGATTAGCTTGGCTGCGTTGAAGGTATGAAACCTACTCTTTACAGTGGCAAATCGCATTGTCATGTTTGGAGCTGAATCTTTTGTTTAACAGAATTCTTTTAATCGTTTAACTGAATGCCGAAGCGAAATATCGATTTGCTAGTTTGTCTTTCTGATGAACGAGAGAGAATTCTGTGAAACAAAGGATTCAGCTCTGACAGTGCAATTTGCCACTGTAAAGAATCGATTTCGCACCTTCAATGCTGTCAAGCTAATCATAGTTAATGAAACGGTTAGTTTTGTTTGCTATGCTTATTTTGATTTGATTCATTGCACTCGAAGGTGTGAAATCTTTTCTTTACAGTGAAAAATTGCATTGTTATATTCAGAACTGTATCTTTTTTTACATAATTTTTACATAACAATAACACTCGAATCCTATTGACAGGGGGAATTTTGTAAATAAACAGATTTCAAACATTTCAATGCAATTTGCCACCGTAAAGGATATGTTTTGCACCTTCAATGGAGGCAAGCAAATCAAAATAAACGAAATCATAAAGTTCTGATGTCTTTTTTTATTTCAATTTGATTAATGCAATTTGCCACCGTAAAGGATATGTTTTGCACCTCCAATGGAGGCAAGCAAATCAAAATAAACGAAATCATAAAGTTCTGATGTCTTTTTTTATTTCAATTTGATTGAGGGCACTTAGTGTTAATCTATTCTTTCAAATAGCAAATCGCATTGTCATGTTTGAGACCGCAATTTTTTGTTTTACTAAAGTCTTCTTTGTTTTTCCACGTTGTCTTGTGGAGTTTCTACTTACATGAAAATTGCCATGGTTTGTGTTCAAATACTGTTCGCGAAAATAATTTGTGTACTATCATCCGGATAATAAATTGTGTTGGAACGTTAATGTTTTAATCTGAAGATTTCTCAATATAAAAATCATTTATAATTTTTTCCAGATGATATGAAGAAGCTAGAAGTTGGTTACATTGCCGAAAAGAAAATTTTCGTTATCAAGAAGCCAGGCGTGAACGTAGCAAGTGACTTTTCCATTGTCTTCACATAAAAAGGTATATTCCTGTGACACTGACTTTGACCGCAGACTATCTAGAGAATTTTGAAATTTTACACTTTCTGAACTTTGGTTTATCTATCAGCGTTAAAATAATATGTGATCACAAATTGTCAAACCTTCCATCACAGCTGTAAACTATCAACCCTGTTGTAACGTTTAATATCTGTCACAAGTTAGCAAAATAATTGAATTTTGACTCATTTCATTAGCTGAATCAAATTAAGACTGTTGTATATTTTTCTCCTGCATGGGGGCCTTATAGGCCATTGATAGAGGTCGGTGTTAGATTATATAGTCATGATATTGACACACACCTTCTCTAGGTATATGACAAATATTGTTTTTCTTAAAATTCACATTTCAAATTAACTTTTTAAAAACGAAATGTACAACTACTATTTGTCATATATCTGAGGATGATGTGTGTCATTTATTTAGAAGGGAGATATTACATAGATTTACTACAGGATTCCTTGCTTCAACTGCTTTCTTTGATAATTTGACGTCTTCAATCTTATTGACCGAAGTGACGTTACAAATTCAAATAACACAGAAACAAGGACTTGTGTGGCAAGTTTAGGTATTACAAGCAAGCCAAATCATTAAGCTGAGGCTGCCATTATGGACATTTATCAGGTGTCATAAAAGGTCTAGTAATCTATCAGGTGATCTCCAAACCACCTGATCTTTTTTGCATTATACTCCTCCAGTTTTACTCTTCATTTTTAAGCAGATGCTGTCTCCAAGTTTATGTAATTTTTTCAATGAAAACATTAAAATATTTCAAGGAAGCGTTAAAAAAATTTCGTATATTTTACCGCCAAATTCTAAGGGCGTTGAAACCCTAGTTGGTCATGCTATTGTAATGAAAAGACTGGGCCTTCTGACCACTTCTAGCAAGGTGATTCTGTGTAATTAATAAATTATATTCGACGCAAAGAATACTTGATTAAGCCTGAAGACATTAATTTCATATTTCATTTATTAATATTTATACAGAAATATCCTATCAGCATAACAAGATGGAGAATTGAGGAACGGAAAATTGGAGAACAGAACTGTTTGGGAATAGCTTTCGGGTAGCTTTCTTTAGCGTCAGAGCAAGCAAATTAACCCTTTCACGCCCGGATTTTTTTACGCTAAGCAGGCAAATCCTATGCAAGTTTCATTTTCCAGGGGGTATCACATGCAGACAAACCTAATTTACAAGATAAACTTTCGTTGAAATATCTTAAATTAATTTAAAGTTCTGTCCGCATTTACCTCCTGAAAATATGACATTTTACGTTGTCTGTCTCAGGGCCGTGTGGCCCATCCCGGGGTGAAAAAGTTAAAAATTAATTTGTTTCTTTTTTAGTGTTTTACGTAATGGGTGTACATTGCGCCTGTTGATTACTTTACATAATCTTTACAGCTGCTAAATGTTATCTGAAGAGTTTCTCTGTGTTTTTTCAGCCATGCGTGTATGCTGCGCAAGCAAAGTCTGGTGCCTTGCTTGTCCAATTCGCCCTCAGTCATGCGTAACATTGATTCCAAGTTGCCTTCAACGCTTTCTTTGACGACCTGCGTTATTGTCAAGCTGTACATCCATTTAGTTTGGTCACGCGGTTCGTAGCACACGCACGCGCTGAACGGGCCGATTAGGAAATTTCTCGTTATCAAATGGAAGCCGCAGTTATAACCTGTCGCGATTTCTCCGTCTGAGTGACGGTAATGTGTAGCGATGAAAATGATCGGATTTCTCTGCAGGTCAATAGGACACAAATCGAAGGTTATTGCCTTGATGGGCATTGATAAAACATAATGTTCCCAATTTTTGGATTGCTTAATTTTGCGAACGCAAAGTGAATACAAGCTTGGGATTTCTGTTTCGCGCATTGTGCTATCTTTCAATGGAATTAATGGTGTGTGTTCACTTGGCCAGGTGACCGCCATTGATCCGCTTGTGTGAGCAAAGTACAGTTCAGTTTGCAGGTCGTTGCTGCAGTTCGTGTTGAACTGTCTAAGCTGAGCCAGTGGGAAGATTAATCATATGTTTTTAGCTTAAACATGCGGGAACAATTCCTTTTGTTCGCTTGATTAGGCCATTTTTGTGATTAACTTAAAATAATAGCTTGGCAACGCTTGATGTCCTTGCGGTAAATAGAATCTTCACCGAAAAGCTCTTTGTTTATTGAATTAGAGTTAGAACTATTGTCAAGAGTCAAGAATGACAGGCGCGAAAAGCTTCTTAATTCCATATAACATGAACAAGTTTTGTAAAGAGTCAAGAATTTCTCTTGCAAAAAAGTTGTGGTTCTAGAGACCGGTCTTGTTTATTAACGTCTTTGAGATTGATTTCATAGATTTATCATTGAGCTTGAATGACGAAGAAGCTATCTGAAAATGTTTACTGTTCTACTAAGAGTTTTATTGGGTATAACCGCCTATAATATCAGTACACAGTTTTAGCCAGATTATGTATCTTGCAGTTTCAGAGAATAGTTTAAATGTGAGATACAGAATCTTTGTGAAGACTGTGAAAGCAGCATCAATCTTTCGCCAGCTACCTTTCTCTAGATTATACCACCAAAGTAACTAATTCATAAAAATAATGTTTTATTATAATTTACGCTGGTCTTGTGATGTATTCAAAAATTTCTTTGCAACAGTTTCTCTCTGTTCTGACAAATCGTTCCATTTTGACCGTTCGGCCTTTTGCCATGTTAACGATGTTTTGTTCAAGTTGTTCGATTCCACACGCTAGTAGATATATAGGTATTAGCACTCATACACGCCCTGCACCCACAGAAACACTACCATTCACTTGCGTTCTTTTGATAGATAAACGATTTCTTTGTTAACGTTCCACTTTGTTCTTTCCAATACTCGATGTTTCTTCGACGAGTCCAGATGATAACCGTGATTGAAGTCTTGACAGAAGCATCTGCTGCTGCTTTAAGGACTTTTGAACTTTTGGTCAAACCATGATTCTTGGTGAACGGGGGTCGGCACTTTATTTTTATCAGTGGGAATTCACCTAAATCATGGAGCATGCATCAATAACTTTGTTTTATGATCTTTCCCTCAGTTTTATGCGGCGTTTATTGGAGGGAGAGTTTACCACGCCTTCACGACTTTCTGACACTGAATCTTTTGAGAGGGGAGGGTAACATTGCCTGTGATTTTTTCAAAGAATCAAGAGGAGGTAGGATTTCTGGCAACGTTGGTTGAAAGAATGGCTGCCAGGTCTAAATCCAACGACAAAATGGCACAAAGAGAAGAGAAATTTGAAGGTAGGAGATATTGTTATTGTTATCTCGCCTGATAGCCCCAGAGCTCATTGGCCCCTTGCAAAAGTCACCCAAGTATTTCCTGGAAAAGATGGAAAAGTGAGAGTGGCACAAGTACAACTGGGACAAAAGCTATTGAAGAGACCAGTGACAAAATTATGCCTTTTGGAACATTGTTGAATGGTTGCTGGTGACATTTGTTATAATGGATGTGTTTTCTTGATGTGACGTTGCAGATATCACAGGATGAAGGATTTTCAGTTGACATGCATAGCTGTCAAGGAGGGGGAGGATGTTCAGAAGACAAACATGTGATACTTTGGAACAATACTTGTTATTCGAAAAACTTGTTTACGCGTTTGGAAACAATAGTTGTTTGTGCAAAGTAGTTGTTAATTAAAGTTGTTTTACCCAAAATCGGACAAAAGGTGTTTTTGCCAAGCTATTTAATAAGCTCAAAAATTCAGTTTCCTTTCCCATTGTGGAAGAGCTTGCTTTAGTATTTCTGTTTCTGGTTGAATTTAATAAAATGGACTGCAACTCAAAAGTTTGGTAAATAATTGAATAACTGCTGAGTTGTGCCCAATAATAACCAAAATTTAGGGTTTCTTCAAAACCAGAGGTTGGCCTTTCCATTGCATTGCTGAAAATTGGGTTTTATGGCTAGCTTTGAAATTAACATTTGAATTCCGTATTGATCAAAAAATGGCAACATACAACAATACCTTAAAATTTAACTTTGAATATTTTGATTATTGAGTAAATCTAATTTTCTTTGTGGTGTGATGTGATTCAAAATATGACAAACTGATGTTAAACTGCAGTAAAATTCAGTTGAATAAATACATTGAAAAATTCTATGATCAAAACCTCTGGTTTTGCAGAAACACAGTCAACATTTTCACTTTCATTTGGCATAACACATTGATTATTGAGTCAATTTTGCCAAACAAGGTATCAAACTTCAAGTTGAAGCATCTTCTACAACACTGAAATAGAAACGAAATAATCAAATATTAAGCTCCTCCACAGCATCTTTGGAAACATGTAGCCTTTTTGGGACACCTGTTATATACAGTTAAATATGTAACCTTATATAAAATGATGATTCATTTCATGTTTACTGTTGCTTGCACAGATTATCGACATTGGATGCACAAGAGTTATCCTTCAGTTTTGTCAGGTAAGACACTGAAAAACAGAATTATCTTTTTACAATTCTTTGCATTGAAGCAAAAGCATGTAAAAATATTATTGCCAGTGGAATGTTAATTAGATTTAAACAAACATCAAGATATTTGAAGAAGTTTATGGGTTGTATACATCTATACTATAATACTACACTACACTACACTACACTACACTACACTACACTACACTACACTACACTACACTGCCCTAAACTACAATGCACTACGCTACACTACACTAAACTACACTACGCTATGCTATGCTATGCTATGCTACACTATGCTAAACTAAACTAAACTACGCTACACTGCACTACTGCTAGTTAAGTTTGATAATATAACCATGAGCCAAAATAGCTTTATCAAATAGAAATAGCATTATATTATGTTTTTATATACAATGCACTGGTCCGTTCCCAGAAAATGTTTTAAAATACTCATGTTTTGTGTTACGATATAGTTAAAGACAAATGACGAGTATATATGGTGAATTGTGCCACAGCTCTTGGCAGCTATAAATAGCTGACCAATAGGGCCCTTTCATGTAATCAGTTCTCTTGTGGTCTGAAATTGCCTGAAAGTAATATGATCCCTTAGCCTGCAATGGATTGAATGGTAAGTTGTATATAGCACTGCTTGCCTTGTATTCATCAATTGTCTTTAAATTGGTATCAGATTTGGAAAAGATATTTCAGATAATTTCTAAAAATAACTAGTAGTCCAACTGAATAATAATTGACTCAAAGAAACAAACAAGTCGTCATAGCAAATCTGCTTGAAAGAAAGATGACATGAAATGATCACATGACTTAGTCAATGAAGCAAGGTTACACTCAATTTGGTTGCTGGCAATTTATAGGCTCCCCAGACCTCTGGTGGTCACCACTTTTATATACATTCATTCTCTTTCAATGTATTTTCGAGAGGCTTTTCTGGTACTACCCATACAACAAATTTTATTGTGATTTTATCATGAGCGGTAATCAAAGCACAAGAATGCTGCAAAGAAGACATCTTACCATTCTTCAAAAGTGAAATTATTTCCATCTTTCTTTCTGTGTATTAATTCCATGTCACTTTTCTTAAAAACTGTCTTTTAATAATGAAACGAATAATTTTCATTGATAATTTTGTTCCAAAGGGTTCTATAAAAGTGGAGAAGTGATGGGTATCACTGACACAAGAGAAATGGATTTTAAGGCATGGGAAATTGAGGAATAATCCTGGCTTCCTGTTGTGCTCATGGTCATCCACTTACTGCTACACAGAATGGAGATGAAGATTGATCAGTCCCCAGCTAATTGATTGGTAACTTGATGTAAGGTACATATTCTTGAGGACTTTTCCTGTTAAATTTATGCAGCTGTGCGTTATTAGAGTTTCTGTATTCAATATATTTTTTGAGAATACATCTGAAAGTTGAAGTGCAGTTTACTGTAGCTAAAGATTATCTTTCAACAAAACTGTTACAAATTAGGCTATTTGAAAACTGTGTAACAGGTTCAATTCTAATTGCAGTGAAAAATTTTCCTAAATGAGCAACAATTGATTGTAGCATTTTTAATCTTTCTATCTCCACTATATATTAGTTATATGTATGTCATTGTACAGCCACAACAAGTACTATTATATATGTCATGTATATGTGTATAATTTCTAAATAACTAAGTACAATAAAATCATAATCTCCACCTGGAACATGGGCTAGATTTTCACATGAGCAGAACTTTTCTCTTCCAATAAACCTAGACTCCATAAAATCGTAGGAGTTGTCAGAGCATTGCCTTTACATTGGCAATATTTTCTTCCAGCTTGTCCAGGTTTGAAACTTTGATAACTGTGTGCCAAATGCAAATAAGAAAGGTCACTTTGTCTTGCCAAAATTTTTTTTTTTATTATGTAATTTCAGTAGATCATGAAATCATTGTGTATATACGTACAAGAAACATAAAAATTGTATTTCACCAGCTGATAATAATTATGAAGACAACAGTCAAAACATTTTAAAACTCAGTTAATACATACCTATTAATGCATAACTAAAAAATTAATAGATAACTTTCTTTCTAAACAAAATATTTCTGTTATGCAGTTCAATTTTCTGAGCTATGATTGGCTGCAACAATAGAGCAGAACTTCACATCAAGTTTGATCTAATTTCTGAAAATTTGACATTTTTCGAGCCACATTCTGATGAAGTTTGAATGATAAGTTAGTTGTTAAATAACTGAAGTTGTCTAGTAACTGATTCAACAATTGGTGTTTCTGCAATGATCACAGATCAGCAGCAAAAGGTATTTCCATAAATAGTAAAGTTCTTTTAGTAGGACAGTCATAAGGATTGCAAGGAAATGAATCGTAAATTGACAACACTGTGCACACAATCACAGGACTGTTGCCAACTGTTGGTAACACTCTTAAGAAAGATTTTATGGAAACCTGATAATGTTGATCTTGCATATTGAGAACAAATGGTTCTAAAATATCATGGGTCTTTTTAAAATAGCCAATTAGAGACTGACTGGTTAATTAATTTTTCAATTATTGTATACATCATGATTTATTGATGCAAAAAATATTTTACTATCTGGCATTTGTGAAAAATCATATCACAGGAACCCTGTTGCATTATTGAGTAAATGCTACTAAGGTAATACAATAAAGACTGCTTTCCGCCAATTAAAAATTCGTGAAACAGGTTAGGCAAACAGAACTTTAATTTCAGATAGGACAGTGCTCCAATGCACTGAACAAATTTCAAGAAAATATACATATATATAATAACATGACATTTTAGTTCTATGCAAGGTTTGTTGTGATATACCATGATATACCTTTATTTTTAAATTGTTTCTATTGACTTTTCTGCAACTCCAAACTTTGGCATGTTACAATAAGCTTTTTGATTCCAACCATCCATTGATTAACCTATTTATAAAAAAATAAAATTATAATTTATAGATACTGGGGGGTGAGTAAAAAGTGTTATATTATGATCACATTTTCCCCAAATTAATGTTGCTTTTTTGTGTAAATCATGTAGACTAGGACCTACTGATATTTCTCATGGCCAAGAGGGTGCAATACATTTTTTAATGTATCTGGTTATATATACTATGGACACCAACACACAGGGGTATTTTATTGTTTTATTCAATTCTGTAATATCCTATGGCCAGTTGTTTTACTTTTTCTTCTTGAATATGATTTGAAACCATGGTACACAAAAAAATTTAAAACACCCAATTCAAAACGATTTTAATTCAACAGAAAATTCAACAACTTCATTACTACCTCACTTGAATAGTCAACAACAAGGGACTGGTGTATTTGGTCAGCTTCTCCAAATTTGTTGTCTGACAGAGCTAAATATGTGAAAAAGAAAAACATAAATAATATCACTTTATCTTTGAAATAAACTTAATGAAAATTGGATTGTTTTTTTAAGTACTAGATGATTTGCACACATATGCTGAGCAAATTATTCATCATGAAACATTTTACCAAACCTGGTCAACATTTTACCATGAAACATGTCTATGTTACCAAATTTTATAAACCAGGTGTGGTAAAAAAAACTTCTAAGAAAACGTGTGATTCAATCTTCCAAGTTATTGTTTTTCTATTTTTTAATGTATAGCTTTGGTTTTGAGATGATGCATTTAATGAATTTAAGTTTTTAGTTAAATCTGTTCTTCTGTAGAATGTAGAAAAAAGAAAACATTTTAAATTATTATTTTTGAATATAAAATTTATTTTTAAGATGTTACTCTCTCATAAAAACCCAAATAATTTTCATTTAAAAAAATCATAAAAGTAAAACCAAATAACTTAATGCATCTGAAATAATATTTAAAAAGTACCTCGAGCCAGTAAAACCATCCTAGATTTGACTGCTTCAGTAATGGTATTTTCATTCCACTGCATTTGGAAAATCTGAATTTTTTTGTGAATATCATTAACTGTCTTTTGGTCTAACAAACCCATGTATTTATCAACTGCAAAGTTCAACTGATCTATTACACTACTGAGTATGCCTGAATCATCACTTGCTTGGTGCTGGTGCTCTGGAAAGATTTCTTTTCTAGATGGAAGTGGCGATGGTGTTCCTTGTCTTGAAGTATTAGCTGACGAAGATTTTCTCGTATAATAGCCACTGGTAGGTGGAGCACCAATAATCGGGGGACTGTCTCTTGGTGGTGTTATATTTGGCAAAGAATTTCTACGTACATGGTGAGCATGATCTGGGTGCTCATTTATTAAATTTGGCATTGTTTGATTCATCAAGGCTTGGTCATTTCCTCTTTGCAATTCATTTTCTGACGTAGTGTGTGTACTTTCCCCAACTTGCGATACAAGATTGTTAGTTGTTGTTGTAACAGTGCTAATATGTTGCTGGTATGGCTGAGTAATTGGAAAAACTAAAGGCTCTCCCAGGTGTGGTATCTCATTTATATTAGTCCTAACAGGAGCAAAAGCAGCAGGCACTTCGTTATTATCCAATTGTTTATAAGGCATAGTCACATTAAAAATTGGTGGCTGACTTTGGGGTAGAGGAGAAGATCCATGAGGCAGAGAAGGAGAATTTTGGCCTCTCTGAAAAGTTTGCTGAAGATTGGGCATACTAGCAGCATGTATCAGGTGGGAGGCAAGAGGTGGTCCACTGTGAACAACAGGTGGAGGTGTACTAAATCCTGGCATTACATGTCCACCATGTGGCAAAGTTACACCAGGGGCTGGATGTGGCTGATATCCGAGATTGTATGATGAAGTGACTGCATTATTAATAGGTGGAATTGTTGGAGGAAGATTGGTAGGATTGGGTTGATGGTAGTATGTATTTTGTTGACCATGAATATTTTGATTTGGTAAATTCTGGTTCAGTGATAAATTCGCCATACCTGAAATGCAATTATAACTTACAGGTGTGAAATACAGACGTGAAATCTCTAATATATATGGCTATGAGCCAAGCAGGCTTTTTGGTTTGTGGATGTCTTGATTGATTGGCTGCTGTAAATTCAAAATGATGTAAAAACCATTTTGTTTTCACCCAATAATGAATCTTTCCTTGGTTGGGAAATCTTTGTTTTGAAATAAATCTTTATTTACCATGCAAGAGATCTCTCTGGATATTGGTTGTTGCATGATATAAACTGGGTGAAAACAAACCTCAGCTGAATTGGTCGAACTATGTATGGCACCATAAAACTATTTCAGCTTTGTAAATTAACACAGAAGATGTTGTCTTCTTTTATCAAATATGATTAAATGGATTCTTGGCAATAAATTACTGTGTTGTGTACCATATGTATTCAGTTACTAAACAAATAGCAGATGATAATTATTGATGCCTGAGAGTTTTTCCATAAAAGCATAATTGCTTACTACAATTACCAAAGATTGTGATAAAAAACAAGTCAATATACACTGCCAGAATGTGCTGTTTGTAAATTGGGTTGCGTAGGTAAATTTTTATGTGCATTTTAAACATTAAGCTCAATTGCTTTTACTGACAGTGCACTCCTAAAATACAAATGTGCAAAATAAATTGCACTGGCAAGATCTTCTGTGTGAAGCACAACCAAAAACATGGTCAGGTCTTGTATTACTAGGTTTTGGATACTTTAAATAATATAAGATACACATTACACACCTGTATTCATACCAGTGCCAGTAATACAATTATGTGCCACTCTCTTCCTCAAATCAAGTCTTTTCCTTGGTGTCACTGTACTTGCACCTGGTGTAGCAAAAGCCAAAGTGGGTGGATCGTTCCATCCTCTTTCGGAATGGTTATTAAAGGCCAATATTCCAGTTGGAGGAGGTGCTCCTGTTATTTAGAAAAAAAGGATTGGATAACTGAGAAAATTTGCCATTTATTATAAATACTTCTTTTGAAGAACCATTCCCAAAAAGTAACCACAAATTCTTATTGGTGGCAGTTAACACATAAAAACCCAAGTTAGTTATTTTGATATCAACTACAACATCCTAAATTCTATATTATTAGGTCATAATAATGTGATGATCATTTCAAAGTATCCATTTAACAATATAGAACAGTTTGAAGCAATCTACAGTATACTTGAATATGTTATGGTATTAAAACTTAGTTTTATACTAAAGTTAATTCAGGAAATAAAAAAAAAATGCAATGTTGAATTCAAGCCCATCTGAGATCCTCTATCAATATATTTTTTTCAAAACCCACCATTACCATATGATCACATTAAAGAGTTTTTTTTATATGAATTTTAAACTGAAGTTTTGAACTAAAGTTAATTTAGGAAATTAAAAAAAAAAATGCAATGTTGAATTCAAGCCCATCTGAGATCCTCTATCAATATAATTTTTTCAAAACCCACCATTATCATATGATCACATTAAAGAGTTTTTTATATGAATTACTGGCATCCTTAATAATTTACCAGATTGGCTTGAATTCAACAGAATTTACCACAATTATATGATTGGATCAAACCAGTCTGTTTACCACAATGGAATAGGTTAATGAACTGAAAACCAAAAACTCAACAAATTGGACTAATTCCAATGAAATGCAATTATTTTCAGTCTACTTTTGTTGGTGACCATACAGACTGCAAAGTGCAGAACTTTTTGGAAAGATCTCAGGTGTGCCAACACCCTAAATTTTGAGTGAAGGTCTCACAAAATATTTTGTTTTCATTGTTCTTTTTCGATTATTTTCAATGACCATTTAATTGCAATTGCAGCAAGAGTTTTTCTTGATGAATATCAGGTAACCCCATTGCCATACTTTGTAGTCTTAAAGTTTGAATGACATGCTGATGAAAGTTTAGAACTGATGCTGTATGGTTACGAAAAAATCTCATCAAAAATGTTTCCTTTCCAGTTTAACTTATTCTTTTTTCTGTAATTCATTAAAGTTCCTTTGACCCCAAAGTGAATCAGATTGATATTTACAGATATGTGCCTGCATTGCGTAAAATAAACAAAAAAACTGCTGATGCCATTCCTGTGATTTTAGTTTATTTTTTGTTGTTTTGTCTTGCGAAGCAAAATAACAAGAACATTTTTAAGTCATCAGCTTGAAATGGAAATGTGAGTTCCTTGAAATTGTTCTTTTATTTTTCCAGGCCACTCATGTTGGCAGTTATTTTTGAATTGAAACACAAATGAAATAACCCTTCACAGCATGTCGACTGACTTCTCCAAAACAATTTTGTGAAGAAACTTCAAAGAATTTGTCAGAGATGTAAATCAGGGGGTTGTTTTTTCTTCAGCCCCATGATTGCTTCAAGCCCCCAAGACTGAATCATCCTGTTTTAGACTGGTTCTTGTGAGTTATCATGGGTTTCAAGTCATTGTGGTCAAACTTGAGAGAAAGAGATACGGGTTACAATTTTCTCTAGTGTTCAATTAATTTCTCATTTTGTGTGATGGTAACAGGATTGCAGAGGTACCCTCCTCCAAATATGTGTACAATAAAAATTTCATGAGAGTTGAAAATATTTCCTGTGTGTAGGTATATAAAATGCATTGATGGGATGTTATGAAAACCAGTCCATGAATTATTATTAAAACTTCTTTTTAACGCTAGGCAGCAGCACTAGCAACAACACACCTTATTCCTGAACACTCAATAAAAATTGTGGAACTGACAAAGGATGAAACAATATTTAAATTGTACAACCAAAACAACGACAATACAAAAAAAAGAATTTAAGTAAAAAATTGCTGCCAGAAATTTAGCATTGCTTCAGGAAATTCAACCAATAATATAATTAATAATTATGACTGGTAAATAAAGGTATCAACATCCGATGTTGCCAATAACATTAAAAAATGCCTTTTTATTTGATACTCAAAGAAAGGAACGAAATAATAATAGGATTGCGTAGGGTCCCGTCGCCATCTTTCTTTGGTTGGTGGCCTCCAACACGTAAGCCAAAATAACGTCATGGCCTTCGTCACCTGACTTTTTTTTCTTCCTATCGTATCGCAATTTGTTGTGTTGTGTGACCAAATGTCTATTGATTGATAATCATTGCTTCATTTTACGAAATAGCTCTGGTTTAAACAAGCATGTTTATTAATATCATCGTTAAATAAACGGAGACACTTACCACCGTTTTGATAGACAGCCATCGCAAATGTTTTCTCTGTGATGAATCACGTAGGCCCGAAAGAATTTGTGTTGTGAACACTGATTTCATGAAAATGGTCTTTTGCATAAATTATGTGCGCAGAGGTTTGTTGTCCTCCCTCCGCATGACATTTGTTGTCAAATTTCAGTTCAGTTTGTTAAATACATCACAACATATCAATAACGGTAAAAAATACAATACTACAGGAAATAAATGTTTAGTACTTGTAGAATATTACAAAGAATAAATTGGGTTGCATGTGTAGGTGAATTCTCAAGGAGGAGAGAAGCTCCATGTTTTATTCTAAGGTTCAGTGATAACTTTGTATTAACAACATATTATAGGATCTATTTTCGTATTTGTAGTTTTTATGTTATGTATGTTGTGAAAACCTGTCAATTGTAACTTAGTTTAGTTGTTGACCATGCATTGTGAGATATTGTTTCTTATCAATAAAAAAAAAGGATAATCAATTTGGGCTGTTATAAATACAAAATGTGCAGTATTCAATGCAAAACTGTGCAGTGTTAAAATGTCTTCACAATATAGGAACCAACAGAAATAGAAAATTCTTTCCAATTATTGATGATTTATCAAAACATTTTGTCGTTGTAATCGTCAGATTTAGCATCTGGAAACGTTGAGGTGAGCTTCTTGATCGAGATTTTGCATTTGTGCAGGCAGATTCTAACCTTTCACAATCTTCTCCTTTAAATTATGAGTTTGTTCAAATGGGTGACTGAACTGAGCAGCAAAATAATAACAAAAGTGAGGATTTAAATACATGATCTAAATGGTAAAATCATTTTTGCACGAGGCACTTAAGATTTGCAAATAAGGTGCTGCAATGATATATATTACAAAATCTTGAGAGTTAGGGGGAGAATTTCTGTTCAGTGATAGAATGCAGGATATTTTTTTAATGCTAAAGACGTGCTTGAAAGAACGTCAATTTGAGAGTCTCCAGCTGGTTAGAAGGGTGCCGGAGGGTTGGCAACTATGGGGAGACCGAAGACGTTTAGCATTAACATCGCCAAAAATCCAAAACTTTTCAGAAGGTTTGCCCCCTCTAAACCTCCACCAGGGCGCTGCCCTAAACTTGCTGGGTGTCGTACAGCGCCTTACCGAACGAATTTAAAACGTTTGATTCACCAAGGATTTTCCGAATCTTTATAATGTGCAATGAGAGTTATTCTTTAGAATAAGGCCCAAGGAGGTCTCTCTAAAGTTGGGGACTCTATTCTAAAGTAAATCCTTTTCCTTTGGGAAATTCATGAGAAAAGACGACCGATGAATAGGTTTTCCACGTGACAAAAACAATGACACTTTGAGCAGACAAATGCATAATTTATGTCTATTGGGAAATTCTTGAGAAAAATATCGTCTGCCCCGTTATAGGAACATTAACACTTGAATAGAAAAATGTATGATTTGTGTCCTTTGGGAGCTCGTGAGGAAAAAATCAACCGATTAATAGATTTGGGTCTGCAGTGTTATGAATCATTTTCATGATCAGGAAATTAGAATTTTTGCACAAAAATGTTTTCAGATAAATTATCTTTGCTCATGTCAGTTGTCTTGTGCTTTTTTGGACATTAAAATTTTTGGAATTTGTTTTTTTTTTGAAAAATCTGAACATTCTGTCTTTTTTTATTTTTTGAATGCCAACGAATTTCAGTAAAATTTCATAAAGAAAACGAAGCGAATCTAACGTCGGATTGCAAGGCGCAGTTGCCTATCCTTTTGCTTATCTGAAACTCACCCGGCACCCTCTTTTCATAAATTTGACGTCTCTTTCAAGAACCCATAGACCATATATGGCCCCGTTTACACCACGAGACCGGTTCCGAATGGAGGCGCTTCCATTTGAGTTCATTTATGCGTTGTGTTTACACGAGATTGGTCTAGCCGTACTTATTTGAGGAAAGCGAATTCGCTTGGAACCAGTTTCATTTGGTTTAACACTAGAAACTCGAGTCAAATCAAAACGAGGAATGATTTTCTTTGAAGGAGACTCAAGCAAAACTAAGTTGTCTTTTACAAAATAGCTCTCAGGTCAGATCTCGTATAAACAGAACGCCCAAGTGAACATTTTTGGAATTGGTCTCGTGTAAACAGGCAAAAGCGAACTCAAATGGAAGCGGCTCCAGCTGGACTCGGCCTCGTGTCAACGGGGGGGGGGGGGGGGGGGGGGG
>JAYJMH010052202.1:0-65874 GCA_036873815.1 Phacellophora camtschatica | reverse complement strand
CCCCCCCCCCCCCCCCCCCCCCCCCCCCCCCCCCCCCCCCCCCCCGGCCCACGCTCTACTTTTCCAAAGGGGGCAGTAAGAGGGCCAGAAACTGCCCAAAGAAACTTAATTTTCATTATGAAAGGACGGCAGCTTTCCTTTTTTTTTAAGTTAGAGTTTCAAGAAATGCATACTGAGATTGTTTCAAACTTCTCAAGATATTGCATGAGCATCACATTTAACGACTGGATAAGGTGTGCCCCTCCTGGGGTTCCTGCTTCCCTTGGTCCTGAGCCCGTTCCGGCGTACCTCCCTGTGACCAACTCCGAAATAGGCTATTTGATTCTCGCCATATTCTTCCTTGTCTGTGAAGGTCATGAACTTGCTTTAGACGTGGCAGGGTACAGCTTTCTTTTACAAAATAGCTGCAGATTTTTAAAGCAATCCAGGGGCTTTAGAAAATTATTTTATGCCTTGTTTAGGCCCTATTCTCTTTTCTATTTATCTAGTTCTAACTGGCCTACATTCCTTTTTTCGGAATGTACGACACAGGGAGCTAGAAAAGTCGAAAGGGGGAATACAATAAATTAGTCATAAATTTTACTTTTCCTAAAGCCCATGGGCAAAGTGGCTATTTAGGCTGCGTCTATTCGATACTGTGACGGTAAGCTCACGCTTTTACACGAAGATGAGGGATCCGATACACACTTTATGTACCTATGACAGCTAACCTCGTACCTATGACGTATTTGGTTGCACATGGTGATTCATGTCGTCGTCGAAACGAGTCTTGTTACTTGTTCAATGCAGCAGTAATAACCATGGAGCAATGCGCACATTTTTGCTTTATCATTATTAAAAAAAATTTTTACCCTTGCGGAGGAGGAATTTTTTACCTGTGGGGAAGAGAATGTTTTTAATTTTACATCTATGGAAGATTATATGCAGGAAAAAGCGCGAAAATTAAAAACATCTACCCCCGCAGTGGTAAAAGCGTCATCCTCCGCAAAATTAAAATAATTGTTTTTGAATACGAAATAAATCAAAAGTGTCCATGTCCACATTGCTCTATCATCCATGCAATAACTTACATTTTTGCCTGCCATAAATCTTTTTGCATATATGTTTGGATTATAATTTGCAACATGGTTAATTCATGGAAATTCATGTTGTTGTGGAAGCCTAAATGAGTCTTATTACCGCTTGTTACCAGGTCAATGCAATAAGTTACTTTTTGCTTGCCATTGACAAGGTGCTAGGAAAACGTTCTGCCGCGTTGGAATTCGAGTTATTTTACGAGGAGGTGTTGATTGACTTTATTGTTCTTATTTTTAAATGGCATCCTTTCATCTCCTTCCTCACTATTTTGTATTGGTTGAGATATCGCCAGATCGCAAAACGCATCGCCATTTGCGCTGATTGAGTTTCTATTAGCGTGTCTGCCGTATTTGCGGATCAAATGCTTGTGTGGTAAGACGAGAGACAAGAACGCAAGCAACAAGTCTAATCCTCGTGTGTGCGATCGAGCGAGTGAGTGCTTCCCTGTTTTGGCCGTGCTATAATTCCTGGGATTTTCAACAAGGGCACGATATCATTGGCCTGCTATTAAAAGCGACAAGTGGTTGTAAAGTCGACATGTGTTTTGTTTTCAGAATGGCTTGTTTTCCGATTGTCGGTCTGTTTCTGGTCAATCTATCATTGCGATTGATCATCGTGATGGCAGCTCCAGTGGAAGAAATCCAACAGGGTAAGTGGAAAATTAATTCAACTTCATCTCATTATCGGTTTGGCGATTTTGCGAAGAAACGTTGGCGTTCTTTTTTTTTATCCAATTTGCTTTGTGTGTTTGCAATAGAACTGTTATCTTTTCAAATTTGCCTTTTGTCCTCATCCAGTTTATGCTGAAACTGTTTTCTTTTGAAAACCAATGTTATCTCTCATTCTTAATGTGAAGCAATCCGAGTCGTTACATCGCCACAAAAGGGTCTCTCCTGAAGAGCAAACAAAAGGCGTTTTTAATGACCGATTTATGTTAAACAATAATAAAAGGTTTTTATGAGAAACTTTTGCTCAAAAGGACTGCTACCTTTTAATGCGATAAATGAATGAAGGTCCATTTTTGGAAGCAAATGCTGTAAAAATTACCATAAATTAATTTGTTGGTCTTAATTATTTATATTTTCAGTAGGGGAGTTTTTGGATTTCTTATTTATTGTTGCAAAAATTTGAGTCTTTAAGCCGAAATTTAGGAATATTTTAAGAATCATGCTCAGGCTGGCTCATCCCACATCAAAATATGTTTTACATGTCTCTTTTTTCAATGTAGGTAGTTATCTGAGAAAGATAAACCCGTTCGTCCATTTATATTCTATTTTCCAAAGCTTTTTTAGCAGATTGCTCATTAATTTTTGCAAAATTGACCATAATTGACCATGGTTTTACCTGAAAAATTTTATCTTATTATTTTAGAATTATTTAAGAATTATTTTATGCTCAAGATCTGAAATTCTAAAGAATCACAAGGCTCAGAAAAATATTTATGTGATTCTCATAAAAAAATTTTGTATGTTGTGTATATGTTTTCGTTATATAATTCGTGAATGTTGGACTGTCCGTCCAGCTCAGATTGAGCAAATGGGGTAACCAAAGTGGAGATAATTGAACCATTATTACAGTAAGCACACAATGATTTTCTTCCAGAGTTGAAGGAGTTCGTTTTCTGTCGTTCTTTGAATTTTCTATCATTAAATTTTGTGTCCCTTTTTGCGTGTGGTTCTCACGTGTTCTGTGAAGAACAAACGCTTTATGTCAATCATATTTATAATTCTCTGCAAAACACAAGACATTTTCAGCGGTCCTTTCGTGAATTCAACAAGACAAACAGACCAATATAAACCTAAGGTACTTGATTAGGAGTGAGATATTCTGTCCTATTATTCTGTCTGTCTGTCTGTGTTTGTTTGCTTGTCTTTTCTCGTCGAATTAAAACACGAATTAAAACTGTCAAAACGGTCAAAGCAGGTTCAAATTTATTTGTGAAAATGAATGTAACGATTGCGTTGAATAGATCAGATGCTAAAATCGGGAGCAACAATGGATGGAAATGCGAGAAAATTGAAAAACGAGAACAAATGATATTGTAGTTTAATGTTTATTCTTTATTGTTGTTTTATGTATTTAGCCATGCCTTAGTGCTGTGTTGATATAAAAAATAAAAAATAAAACAGCTTCATATGTGCCATTGATCGTCAAAGACTATCATTACAGCATAATGTAAAGGTTTGGTGCTTTAGGTGTGGTCGCGATGAATTAAGGTTCGGTCAAAGTGCCCTCCAAACTCATTTATGCCCTAACACTTTTAAAATGCTTCCTATGTCCCTGGTTTTTTGGCACTATCTCGATATCACAATGGCAAACATTCAATTTAGTGATGGTTATATGTCCGATGTCATGTTCTTAGCAAATATTGAATTAAGCAAGACAGGCTTGACTATAGTACATAGGTTATGTCTTTGTCGTTTTCCTGCATCGTTTGTAGAAAAGAAACCAAATATTTTAGCAACTAAAATCTTTGTGATCGTATTTGCTTTTGAGATCATAATTTCTTTCACACGTTTTTCAATACGAACATACAGCATTTGCAAGAAACACCAGGCTGAACTCTGCCTCATAACAAGAACAAGATTAACAAAACGCACAATTTTTTATTGGCCTCTAAAATTGAAACCTTCACGGAATTTGTGTTGATCAGCTGAATGTCACAAGAACAAGTCATTTTGTACATCTTTATAACTGTATTATCCACAAAAATTTCAGAACCATAGCTCTTACTGTTTTTGAGATATCATTGTTGGCATGAGACAACTTTTGCAGGTTTTGCAAAAAGGGTGTGGTCAATATTTGGGCGTTTCCTCTTGAATGAACGAGCAAAAAAACTCTTGAAAGGGCTCTTAATAAGATAGTGTTTCAAAATATAGTATTGCTATGTATATATCATTCTTACTTTATGAAACATGTGTGTTTTAAAATAGCATACATATTGCATGCATTTACCTTAAATCCCAGCAAACAAACAGTTTCATATTATCTTAGTAGGCTTTAATTGAGCTGTATGACAATAAAGGCATGAGCTTTAGGACTCCCAAGCTATATTTCTTGCAAATTCAAAGAAAAAGAATCAAAAGAAAATCAAAAGCAATGATAACACAAACAGTAGTACATTTTAAATGTTTAAAAGCCATTTTCAAGCGGGTAGTAATATGGTTTCTTAACTTTTTTGCCATAGAGAAAATAGTTTCTAAATTTTCGGAAATACACAAAGTTATCACATGAGATCTACAAATCCAAACTATTCTTGCGTCCTATCCAGATCCGGATACCACAGTATTTTGTACCGTGGATCTGCGAACCTATACTAAAATTTAAAACTAAAACGTTGTGACTGATTAAAGTTTTCTGCATCATTTGCTGTGTCTCTGCATAAAAACGAACTTTGCTCACATGATTATGCAACCAACTATTTGCATGGCCCAAAATGATCAGAGGTTTTGAAACGGTAAGATGGCAAGCTGTTTCATAACCTCCTTTTCGATTACACGCGAAAGAGATTGGAGACAGGTTGTTTGTTTGTTTGTTTGTTTACTGCTATCTTATCTTATCAGACGACGTAATGATTGTTGTATATACAAGGGAAATCATGATTATGGCTTGACGTTACGAAACGAAATGAGAAATCGTAAATATGCAGAGACAAAGGAATTGTTGGAAATCTATGATGACGTGTCGTCCAGAAAGCTCGACAAACAATGAACTGAGTTGCATAACATCTATGTATGTGGGCTTTTTCAGATTTTATGGCCTATTACCAACGTCTCGTCACTATGAAGATGCAACAGACTCGTCGTATTGTTAAGAACGCGCTACATCTTTGCAGTTTGTTGGCCTAACCACAAATTGCATTCAGTTGTGCATATTTTACCATATATCTACTGTCACTAGCTGCGCATGAATGAAATTCAGCTCTCTATGAAACACAACCCCGATTTCTTGGTTTCGTAAACATGAATTCTTCTAACCCAACGTTAAAATTTAAGAGCTGAAATTGAAATCGCCTGATTTCGTTTGCTCACAGGCTACTATCGTAATGACTTCAGTGAGTGCTAAAATTCGAAGCTATCCTTTATGTTTTGCCAGGCATGAAATGTTTCACTGAAGCAGCGTGGTTTTTAACGTTAAATATTCTTGATTGTTCAATTTACCATCACATTATGTTACAGCCTATGACCAGCTCTGAAATGGCTTATTGTCACAAGTCTCTCGGTGTTTTTTTATGGGTCTATAGGTCTACATTCCCCAGAAATGGATTTAAATAACTTCTCTCCAGTAGATTCCTAACTTGCCTTAGACGCGGCAATAATTATCAACAAAGCAACGAAAGCAACACAAATGCGACCAGAGAGTGCCACTGTAGCTCTCCATAATTATGTTTTCTTTTATTTGTAGCACTGCGTGTTTTAATTCGTTATATTTACTTTGTAAGGCAGGTGTTTACATGATATTTCAAAATTTACTCACTTCCGAGGTTCAGGAAGCAACAAGGCGGTAACCCACTGAAAAGTGCATTTAAGATATGTTTTCTATAATGAAGATTTTGGAAGGAACCAATGTGGAGATTTGTCAAATCCTTAAGGAGCTCATTGGGAACTGCCCTAGCTCACAATCTTCGACTAAAAACAAAGAAATCCAGAATCACAAACCCCGCGCGATGAACCCCGCGCGGACTTTCAAGGGGAAAGGTCAAGCAACACTGGGAGCTTTCAAGGTATTTGTTCGGGTTTAGCGAGTTCGCGTTAGTGAGTACAAATGCAGAAAAACAGCTGAACTTTTAATATAAATTATAGTGATGATAGCGATGATAATGATAGAAATAACAATGATAGTAAATCAGCAAGTTATGCACTCTCTCTTGAGATGGTATCGTGATAATCAGTATGCATTTATTTCAAAATCAATGGTATGGTCAGTTGTGACAAGAAACAGGATTCAAAGAAACTTTGAGCCTATTATACCTGTATGAAAGCACCAAAAGGAACATTGAAGCCGAAACCTTGCATTTGGAACGTTGATGAAAATGGCAAAAGGAATTAAACTATTATCACCAAGAGTAGCAGGCTTGGTTTATACGTGGGTGCCAGCGTTTTTCTAGCACGATATCAGTGCGGGAACTTGTAAGGGTACATGGTTCATAATATCTACCTTAGCCCGTACAGTATTATTGTTTGGAGCAAAAAGAGGAATACTTTTTTTGCATTAAATCTTTTTGTTGAGTTTGAGGCCCCGTTTCCACTAACCCGGGTAAAAACAAAAACGTTTCCATTGAAACGACGAAAACAGATAAATTTAAAATCGGTGCTGAGAGCGTATTTTTTTTAAAACCGATAATTTTAAAAAAGCACCCTTTTAATGGAACACCAAACCTGGATATTTAAAAAAAAAAACGCTGCAACGACAACAACATTTTGAAGAGACTTTGGTGCGCTGTTGAGATTTTGACCTTTTTTGTTGACCAAGCTGATGATCGTGCTGAAATATATCTCATCAACGTTGACCTTGCTGGCAAGAAACTTTGTTTTGGAATTTCAGCAGTCAAGTGTGCAAAAGTCACCAAGCAAAGGCCTTGATTTATGAAGTGGCAAAGTACTTACACTAATTCAAGAAATAATTAGGTTTTTATGTACACATATTAAATCGTGGATAAAAGTCTGGAGATAATTATATCCTAAAAAACCGCATGATTTAAAGTCATTCGGCAATATTTCCAATTTGTAGACCCTCCAGAGAGATTTCAATGTTTGCTGGCAACTGAAACATTTTTGATCATCATCATCATCATTTTTACTCGCATCGCAAAGTGCTTAGACTTGCCCCAAGTCTATTTCGTACCAAATCACAACTTTTTATTTCGTGCTCAATATATCGAGGGAATGCCATGAAAGAAATAAAAATTTGTGATTTGGTACGAAATAACAAAAACTTGAATGCTTAATTCTGAATCTTTTCATTCCTTTGAGGGTCATTATGATCCATTGTTAAATCAAGCATGGACAATGCACGGGCTTTTAAGAAACTTGAGTTGTTGTTCTTCCCTTTGTCATGTACCGGTGAAGGTTAGTGTTTCCTTGTTATAATAAGATACCCAGTAAACCCTGTGGCCTGTAACTGCACTAGTGAATACAGTGAAACCTCCATATAACGGACACATTGGGGACGAAAGTTTCTGTCCGTTGCCGGGAGGTGTCCGTTGAATGGAGGTTTAGCTAAAAGGGATTTGATCACATTGCGGAATTCGGGACAATAACAAGGTATCTGTTGTAGGGAAGTGTCTGTTGTAGGGAGGTGTTCGTTAATAGAGGTTTCATTGTAGCAAAAAGCGTTCTTTTTCTCTTTCTCCTCCTTAATGTTCACGGGTACAGGGACACCAGGAAGAGCAACAAGCCACGTTTCTTAAAGCCCATGTGTGTGTAATCTTGCATTTAATCATAATGATTTAATTGCGTGAAAGGGTTAAAAACTTTCAGTCAGTGCTCAGTGAAATTTCTTTAGTAATTTTAAAAGTTTACGTTGCTCTCTTAACAGGGAAATTTTCTTTCTATTCCAAAGAAGTGAAGAGAAATTAACTTCATTTTGACTAGAAAAGCTAATTGTGGTGGCAAATAATTTATGTTTTGTTTTTCTTTTGTGGCTACATTGGGTCCTATTAAATGTGACTGTTCCTTATTGGATTTGTTGTTCTTGGACTCCTGCTACTAAAGGAATTTAAGAAACTTTTAAAAAACGTTTAATATGTATACTCCGTTTTGAAAAAGAGTTAAGAAACATTCAGTGTTGAAGCGTTCGTTCTGCAGAAGACAAAATGTGTGTTACGTTACATGTTAATTTGAAATCAGTCTGGGAGTGAAGATGTTGACTTGTTAACTCGATATCTCTCGTGTCGATATATTGTTTATTATTGCCCTTGTCAACAACGTTTTTCGTGCTCAAAAATACAACAGTCCGTTTTTATCTGCATCAACTTTCGCCGATCTTGTGCTGGTTTTGATGAATTTTATTGATTTACTCGTGATAATACTCGTGATTATCTGTAAACTAGTGTAATTTAAAGTTTGATCTATTGGGCTAACTATCAACAAAGTTTACGAAAAACTAGAAAATGTGAATTACCAAATTACCAAGAAATTTTCATTTGTTTTTTTAACTAGAAAATGTGAATTACCAAATTACCATGAAATAAATGTTTTCTCCCGAGCACTTGTTGTTATAGTTGAACCCAACTATCTCTATTTTTAAGGGTGCAAGGGGAATGAAAATTTGTTCGAGATTGGTAGTGAGTTCGAGATAGCCAAAGCTAAATCAACACCGAGAGTTCTCAACGGATATTCAGTTGAACCCCGCCATCTCAACCTCCTCAAGGGAAAGCTCTCAAGGGATTTACGGTCTGAAAAGCTGGAGTTTTATGATTTTGATACATGGTGGGTACGAGACTTTCCCCACAGGGTACAACGTTAAAAGCAAGCGGGTTTTCGTTGTCTATATTTAAATTTAAAGTAAGGAAGGAATCCAAGGAATCTATACCAGGAACGCGACAAGATCCAGGAAATGTTGCCTTTTTTATTGGCGAATTAGACAGTTCATAATCATTTATACGCCACGCAAGTGGGGCTTTTACAACTAAATATCAATTCAAATTTTGCTTGTTATTTGATGTTTATTAGGCGGTGTTTTTTTCTGTTTTCCGTTCCGGACCTCACACCGAAGGTGTCGAATTTTATCAATTTACAGCCTTACACATATGGTGTCAGTGTTAGCTGGATGGGCTTTTCTTGACAACAAACAGATCAGCAAGCCAGCCGCCTAGCACAAACAGTTTCTTTTGCCTGTAACTTGCTCAGATTTCTAACATTGCCTTTAGGCCTAAGTCTTGCAAAATTACTAGTTCTAATTTTTTAAAAATGAGTAAATAAAGAAAAACTACCCTCAACGATAGAAACAAAGACGAGAATCGGATAAAAAGTTTAAGAGCAAGTCCAATTCTTGCATATAAAACTTGCATTTGCACATACCGGAATAATTCGATTAAGCCAGGGGGGCTGATTCAAAATTCGACCTTTGATAGGGGGGGGGGCTTATTCGAGATGGGGGCTCATTCAAAAGTCAATTTCCCTGAGAGTATTATAAAAAAAAAACCATGAGTATTACCTGAAAAAGTTATCTTATATGAAACTCAAAATAGGTATGGTCGTACATAAAAGAATTCTGGAAAGTTTGTAATCAATGTGTTGTCTTTTTTACTGAATCTGACATAATATCAGAGGGGGGCCTATTCGAAAGGGGGGTTTATTTAAAAAGTCACCTTCGAAAGGGGGGCCTAATGGAATTCCTACGGTAGTACTTTTGCATACAGTACTTACAAGGAGCCCGAGACTGCTCCTTACATGAGAGAGACTTGGATAAGTTCACTTTTGCCTTTATCCGCCTTCTCCTTGGGCTGCCGCCATGAGTGTTGCTGGCACAATGAAATGCCCGAATTTTATTTTATCAATTTTATTTTCTAAGATCTATGAGTGCCTAATATTTCTATACCAAAGTGTGTCCTGATTAATTGTTTACCAGACTAAAAATAGAAAATGAATTGCTCCATGAATCATCGGTTTACTTTTTTAAAGCTTCACTTAACGTTTATTTGGTTGCACTAAATGCTTTTCCGTCACCATTTCACTGATATCCAACGACCAAATTTATTCTAGCCTCATAATGTGGCCAGTACTACTGTCCTATTTACGTGGGAATGCTCAGCTGTGACTGGTTGCTCCACAGATATGAAATCAATATGGAACAATTATGTTTTCAGTTCGATTTCAGTTCATCAATGGATACCACACATTGAAAGGAGTGTCATTACAACTAAACTCTTTTTTATCTTGGAAACTACGGCTCAGTTCGGCGTTATTAGGCCCAGAGATGTAGCAGTCGGAGTGCACGAGGGGCACCGTGCCTCTCAAGATTTTGTGACTGCTCTTTTTATTGCATGAAATACCCTTTCTAGGATGCTATTTTGAAGACACATATGCCCTTTTTGCTCTTCTAAACAATGGGCAAAGTGCCCTCTCAAAGTCGTGCCCCCTCACAAGAAAGAATTACTTCCTACGTCCCAGAGTGTAGGCCCACTGAACGTTTCTTAGTTTATCAAAACTTTTCGTAGCACTGAAAGTTTCTTGAGAGTTTCTTAAGTTATCGGCAAAACAAAAACATTTAATTAAAGCCTGGTTCCCTATTGTTGCAGAGTGTCTTTCTTGCGACATCTTGCGACATCTTGCGACACATACTTTCCTAATGCCTTGCGACACATACTTTCCTAATGCCTTGCGACACTCTGCGACAGCCTGTACTAAATATCCTTTCTGAAAAATTCAGGAAAAAGGAGATATCCCGTTACGGAAAAAATTAAAAGCTTACACTGACGTACCCGAATTTTTGTGAGGAAATGACTCCCAAGCGGTAGGCACATCCCCGATCCCGGTACATACAATCTTGGAGGTGGTGGTCAGTTCTTTGGAAACCACCGAAATTCACTCATTCCATATTTTACAGTTGCGGAAGCAACGCAACGGGAGAAAATAAATGAAACACTTTTCAGGTGCAGAAAATTTACGAGCCAACAAGAATTTTGTTATGAAGCGCTCTCTTTCATCGTACAGAGAAGACGCCAGCATGCTGAGAAAGGCCGAGAAGCTCATTAACCGTTAGATTTTTTTACATTGTTTCTAGAGAAAAGGCTCCGTTATTTTCTCCCATTTTCTTTCACGGTTTATGCATCAGTTTCTCTTTAATTTGTATGAGTTATTCGGGCCAATAACCTTACCCTTACCCTTGATTAACACACATATGGACCCCACTCTTTGTTTTATTATTTTGAATGTTATGTACCCATGTTAATTGTTGCTGTTATTTAAATTTATGTTATACACCTGGCCACACTTGTAAGACTAGTGCCATGTTGTAAAATGAAATATGAAAATAGGAAATACATATACCCAATAATGACCTAAATTTGGTGTTGGATTTGTTCAAGTACACTCTTTTTTTATAAGAACCAGGTAATTTTTTCTGAGGCTTAACGTTTTTAAATTTCCAGAGGCTCAAAATGTTTGTTCTTATTTTTGCAAATATGTTTCCAAATTTTATGATTTTATCCTACTTGACGACGTTACCCTTTTTTCTCCTTTGCTTCAACAACACATGGGGAACATTCGTGTATAGTAACTAATTTGCATAAAAGTAGCACTCACCAAAAAGAATTTCATAACACGGGATTGAATTTTTTGGAATTCTTGGATCCGAGTCTATGTTCTTAATTTGTTCTTATTTTTTGTTGTTGTAAATTTGAGCCTCGCTGTTCTCAAGTGTTGAAAATGGGAGAAAACTGGTAAAACTGGAGAATTTATATATTTTTTATTCATTAACATTTTTCTTGAAACGAGGCTGTGGCAAACATTGGCGAACAATGGAAATTTTTGCTAACATCAATTGAATAGCCAAAGCGACTCTTGCTGTCTAAAACTTGAATTGCTGGAATCTTTGGAACCCGTTTTCCTCACAGTGAGAGTGTTTTACCCCGCAGTGTGAGTGTTTTACCCCGCAGTGTTTTAACGAAGGTGATACTTCAATAATTCAAGTCCAACAAGCCAGAGCAAGAGGACCCATTTGTGCGGCAACTCATGTCTTCGTGCGGCAGCTCTGGTCTTCGTGCGGCAACTCGTGTCTTCGTGCGGCAGCTCTGGTCTTCGTGCGGCAGCTCAGGTCTTCATGCGGCAGCTCATGTCTTCGTGCGGCAACTCAGATCTTCGTGCGGCATCTCACGTTAAATAAAAACTAGAAATGCACAGCTCGGGAAAAATTACGAAGTTTATTAATTACTTCATGGCATGCACAGGCAGGATAATCAATCTTATTGCGTATATAAATACATCATCAGCTTATTTTCAGATGTTGTGTACTGGGTATCTGTTATCCCTTTAAATCAATATTTTGTCAAATATATCACTTTTTCTCGATGAACTCTGCATCTTCTGATGGCTGGGTCACATCCTATTTACCAGATTTGGAACCAATCCAAGCAATTTGTTCACTTGCTCCATTCACCTCTGCGAGGATGCTAATTCCTGGTCTGTCCGTATTTCCAAGTCTAAATCTCTAGGATGAGAGAGTCGACTTGCTCTAAGTCTATTTCCTTAAACTTGTAAAAAAAGTATGAAGGTCAAAGTAAACCTTGTGTTTTCAAGAGTATATTTCTAGTTGTAGTTTGGTGTAATTTTTTGTCATTCTTTTGGTAGCCAAAACCAGCACATTTTTATTTCCATCTTTGGTTTTCGAAAAAAAAATTTATTCATTACGTTGCTTTTTAGATTATTCCAAGTGTATAGCTGGTGATTCAGAAAGGTTGGCTGGATTCTTCCCAATGCTGCATACAATACCATGCTTACAGTGCGTATGCTTCAAGGAGGTAAGCCGTTTTTACATTTTAAGTTTAGTTTGCATTTCAGCCAGTTTGTGTTTTTATTTTGCTGACTTAATTTTGTTTACACTATACCGGATTGCTGTCGTGATTTTTGTATTCCAAACAATGCAATGGTATTTGGCGCTAAAACGGTCATGTGACCTCTCAAAGCGAGGCTCTGTTGCGTTGTGTACCGGATATGATAACAGGGCTTACAACGCTATGCTGTTAATCGGAACGTTGGGATTTTCTGGCCGGTTAGAAATATTTTAACCGGGGTTAGCGCCAACCCCAAACGCTCTTGCCAGAATATTTACATTAGATCCGATGATGTGCAGGAGTGGTAGTGCGTGTTGTTCTCTGTTCTGTATGATATCAGTTGTCACGTTTCGGTCTCAGTTTAATTTAGGCATGGAGGCTCGAGCTTCATATTGAAGAAATATCCAAGAAAGCTTTTTTCCCCACCCTCCTTCCCCTTTTTTTCTTTTCTCTTTCTCTTTATTCACCTTTCGGTTTGCAGAGACAGGTGCATTGGTCCCACCGCCGGAATTCTTCCAAGGCCAAATTCCGCCAAATTCCTAATGCCTAATTCCGCAGGCAGTTGGAGACCGATGTGCGTGGCTGGGTGGCGTTAAACAACGATTAGCTGATGTTTTGTACTGCAGTGTAGAAACACAACCCCACTCCGATGCAAAAATCACAATGCTCCGTTAGCAATACGGTATAATGTAAAGGGGGTGCTTTCCCAATCCCCTGGTAAGTTATTGTTTGTTCCGAGTAGAAGGCATTGACTTTATGAGGAGAAGTCACAATAAATTTTAATTCTTGTGCATTGCACGAGGAAATCCACAATAGTGGTCGCTTCTACGAGAACTGTCGTGCTTTTACAAGCAGGTTTTTTGGGAAATTTGTTCATGTTCAAAGTTAAAAGTATAGAAAATGATTTTTACATATAATAAAATATGTAAAAAATTTATTTTAGATGCAATTTTCATAATTAGAGGTTATTAACATTTTATAAAAATTAATGATATTATTAAATATTGTCGAGAATTATTAATAATTAGATGCAACCTTTTTATATCATCATCGAAAATCCTACAGTTCACCACACAGACAACAAACAATTACAAGAATGATACCAACAGAGGGTGTGTCATATACATCTCTACAGTCAAATATAAACACGAATAAAAAGAAAAAGAAGTACAACTTCTATGGAAAAAGAAGTAGAACTAACTAAAATTGAACAACAATGAAAATCTTGTACAACAAAGAAAAATTGACCAGTTGTAACACAGTAGAAACCCACATAAAGATCCTTCATTTATAAGAACCTTGAGGCTGATAACTGTTTTGAAAAATTTACTTTACAGTTATTAAAATTAATGGAATAATTTGTAAATATGACAATTAACCCAACTTTATAGTTTTTTCGTGATCTCATCCCTCATTTATCTGCAAATCATGTACTTTAAGGGTTCAAAATAGGAACCTTTGTCAGGCTGCCCCCCCCCCTCATAAGAACCTTTCTACTGTATTGAAAAACTGGAAGGGCATTTCAACTTTTTATCATAGTCACATAGTCAAGACCATCTTTTTATCATAGTCACTGCTTTTTCTTGGGTGTCATTTTGCTGAGTGCTTTACTGACAGATTGGACCTTGCAGAAATAAGCAGGCCTTTATTTTGATTTTAAGATGATTTATTTAAGTAAAAGCATAATTTTTACTAGGATGGTTCTGAACAATGTCGAGTTAGACGAAAGACATGCCCTCCACTAAACTGCACTGTTTCCAAAGATTCAGGCTGTTGTAAAGTGTGCAAAGGTAATCTATGAATTATTTTACTGTGATGAGTAAATTATGGCCTTCAGCTTTAGTTTAACTTAAGTTTTTTATGTTTCCAGCAATTGAAGTTTTATTGGAAAATATTCTGTCTAAAAGCACTTAAAATCTGAAGAAATTAATCTATTCTAATCAAAAGGGATATTCAACATTTTACCAGAACACAAAAATGATTGTATGCATTCATTGAAGAAAGTGTTAAGTAAGTAAGTAAGTATTCATTTGCCACTAAAAAAATTTACACTGTTTCAAAAAGAACTTAAGGTTAAAATATTTACACAGTTAATAGAAATGCAAAGATAAAATCAATAAAATACATTTAGAAAATCACGAACCCCTAACTAGAGTGGCAGGGATAACATCAAAAGATCGAGATGACCTTAATTCCGTGATGGTCTCTTTTAGAGGCGTGTTACGAGAAAAAAAAGAAAAAAGGTTTGTTTTTTCTTAAGTATTTAAAAATACAGGCATAAAAGTATCAATCCACCCAGTTTTTATAGAAAATCTTTTGAAATTAAAGCATCACCAAAAAAATCCGGATCACTGAACCTTCCCTTATAAACGCTGCTTTTGCAAAGAAAAAAAATAATAAATTCCATTCTTAACATCCGAAACTAAATTTGTGGACTTCCTCTAGTGATTGGTCAAGAATAAACCGATTACGTTTATTTTTACAGCTTTTAAAAAACATGTTTTTATCACCTGTCTTTTCCAGATCTGTTCCACATATTTCCGCATTCTTGTTTTTCTTGTTTTTCACCTGATATTTAAAATTATATGGAATTGATTAATTTGGCCTTTCGGCAGCAGCATAAAACCTTACAACTAAAATTCGACAAGTAGTTTTGACACAACAACAAATCAAACACTGATTTTTAAATATATTTTTCTGGGACACCCAATACTTAAATGACAGTTGAACTAAAGGTGATCTTGAATTTATACAATCAGGCCTTTACTTGCATACATTTGGTGTTTGCTGGTTATCCCATGAGCATTATGGGCATAATATGTCGTGCAATAAATATCGGATTATCTCGTCGTTTTTCACCGGCTTTGGAGAGATCCAAAAGGACCTTTAGTCGGTGTGGCTGCAAACTTTCTTGTCAAAAACGTTTTTTCGAGAGCAAATGGGTCCTTTCCAATGAAAAATGCTTTTTACGACTTTGGAAGGGGATTTTTACACTAACCTATGGGTTCCAGAGCTTGAATAAAAAGGAAGAAAAAAGAAGAAAAATTGCGTGTAATGAGGGCACTGAATTCAATTATGGAGCCCTGAATACAGCATGATCTTTGACTTTGGCACAGTTATTTGCCCATAACTTGGTTATACATTTATTCAGTCCACTTTTTCTTTTAATTAGGGTGCTTCTTCAACGGCGTTCAATACAAGCATGGTGACCGGTGGTCAGATTCGTTGAACTCGTGTCGAAGATATATCTGCAAAGTAAGTAAGATTATTTTTTTTTTGAATACTCAACTCAATACTCTAACTCGATACTCTACCCTTCCATACCCTTATTTATTTTCAACTAACTGGTCAATTGTTTCTATTCTTTAGCTTTTATTTTGTAGGGGTAAAACAAATCTAATTAATTAATTAGAGATACATTCGTTTTATAAACATTTCCACAAGCTATTTACATAAAGAACTGAACGTACTTAAACTTGCAAATCTTTACAGCCTAAAAATCTTAAAACTTATACACCAGGCTCACTTTAATGTTTACGTAATTCACCAAGGTTATCCTTCGAAACAATTTGACTCTGAGCGTCAGAAGTTTCGAACTTTAACTCATAGCTTAGGTCTCTTTGTTTCCATTTGCTGTTTGCATATGTAATACTTTTATTTGAAGTTTTAATTTGCGATTTCTTGTTTTATTAATAGGAAGGAATTGTCACAAACTATTTGGAGAGTTGTCATGTAAACAAAGCCCATAAAACGCTTGGAACAGGAAACAGCACGTCCTGTTGCACCTTGCATTCTGACATCACTAAAGGTATGTTGTTGACTATTACATGCATGTTCACAGCCCTGAGGAGGGGGGGGGGAGGTCAGAAGAAATCACAGCCCTGAGGAGGGGAGGGGGGAGGTCAGAAGAAATCACTGATCCGGACCCATAACCACGAGGGACTCACATTTGGCTGTTTTTAAAACGATAAATATTAGGAGAAAAACATCATTGTAAAAATCTTGCCAGTACTACCAAAAAGTTAAAGGTTAAAATCGTTTTTACGGCTTACAGAGATAACATTTCCAGGAAATAGCAATGTGAGATGTGTACCTCAAATCAGGTACATTTAATACAAAAATATAACCCATTACTTCAGCCTCTCTACTTCCTTTTTTCTTTCACAACTCCAAGTCTGTCTTTCCTAATTTTGCTATCAAATGAGAGTGATATAAATGAAAACTATTTCAACAATTGTTAAAATTGCCACGATGTTCAAACTCAACTGGAACTTAATCAAGATTGGGGGGGGGGGGCTTATAATTACTGACAGGCCCCTTATTTTTCTCTGGGCCCTGCACGTGTATCAATGCAGCCAACTTTTTTAAATTTTTTGTCACGATAAAACACGATCTGTTCATTTTGTGATTAAATTCTACTTTCACATGGACACCTGATAAAATTTGCTCTTTAATTCATATTCTTTTTCATTAAGCACTATATTACGTCTTCAGGGGCAATGCGTTTATGCTGCTTTCATTCATTAATTTTTTCAATAAAAATATTCTTATTTAATTTTATGAAGATTAATCGCAAACATGGCATCACATTAAAATTTATTTTTCAGTTTTACAACCGGACACTGGCACAAACGATTCCACAGCAATTCAATCAAGCACATGGCGTCCATTGAATGGTGATCCTTGTACTTTATGCCGAAACGAAGTTAGTTATAGTTTGTTGCCCGTTCTCCATGTTTTAGAATTCTTAACGTTTTTATCTATGAAGCGTAATTGATTCTCGTGATGCAGGCGCAAGGAAAGCTATGGTGTGGTTGGGGAAAATTTCGTGTCTTTGTCTTTGTCTAATGTTACCAAACTCGTTTTGTAGCGATGTCGTCATTTCAAAATTTTCCTTTCATTTTACCCGCCTCTCTCCCGTCAGTATCCCGTATGTGGTAACTTTTGCAACGATGACTTTGGCATGAAAGTACATGCATAATTCAGCGAAATTTTGAATACCAAATAATCGAATAACAAAGTTTAATTTATTCTGCAGCAAATGTTCTATTTTTTAATATTAGACAATCTTGCAAGTCGTCTCATTTTCTAAAATTATTTACACACATTTCCGTTTACGCATAAATTGCTTATGGTTTTACCAAATGAAAAACAAGCGATGTTCAGTGTTTTGTATCAACAGAAGGAATCATCTATATGTTCACCCATTTTTTTTTTAATGCATTTGATTGACCGTTATCTTTTCTCCTATCGTTAACGTCTTTACCGACTTGATAGTTCAGTTCTTAATACGTGTCTTGTAAGTCTAGCAAAATTATAGTATGGCGTTTGAAAATAAGGCCACTTGGACCAGCAATGGACCAATTTCATTTGTTCTTGATCAGTTTGCAAAAACTGCTTTTTTCGATTTTCATTTTCATACATTTCCATGCTAATTTCTGTATATCATCTTTCAATAACTGTATATTTTAAAGAGTACGCTTTGGAGTAACTCTGTTTTAGCCAAAATTTTTAAACAGAGAAATGTTTTCAATAAGAGCTGCGAAGACATCTAATTGATCATAAAATTTAATTTTTCTTTATCATAAATTTCGTTCTACAACGAGAAAATCTGTGTATGGGGAGGTTAAAATGTTGTTATTAGAAAATCATCGTACTTTATTATGTTTTCTCGCAAGAATATCTGATTTAGAAACTATTTTATTTCATTTTAGAATGGCAAATCTACTTGCCGAGCAGTCACATGTCCAGCACTTCCTTGTGCAACACTGAAGCGTAGAGATCCCTCTAAATGCTGCCGAGAATGTCGTGGTAAGTTTACTTTCCATGCAAACGCCTGGTAAAGTTATCAAGGAACTGCCTATGGTAACACCCACCATGCAAACGCCAGGTAAAGTTGCTGTGGAGGAGCTTTGGCTTTACAGTTTGAAATTTAAAATTTATGGCTTGCCAAAATTTATCCAATAATCACTGAGGCAATGAAACCAAAAAAAAGAGAATTTCTCTAGAGAGATGTTGCAACAGAAATGTTTTAGAGAGATGTTCTCTATATTTTCAGCAGATTGCAGCAAAACAGAGGAGAATTTTGTAACAATAGCGAAATTGACAAACTGGTTTCAAAGTGATTATCCCTCGAGAACAAGGCAAAACTCTTTCAACTGGAAAACGAAAATCAATCTCCTCAACGAAAACAAACAATGTTGTGGAGGAGATGTTTTTTTTTTACAATTGAGAGAGTTTGGCTTTGTTCTCGAGGGACAATAACTTTTGAAACCAGTGTGTCACTTTCATTATTGTTACAGAATTCGCCTCTGTTCTGCTGCAATCTGCTGAAAATGCAATATTTTTGTTGCAACATTAATGTTGGCTGGCTTTCCTTCAGTATAGCTCAGAGATTACTTAGTAGATTTTGGCAAACAAGGTATCAAACTTTAAGTTGAAGCCTATTACATCAATGTCAAGTGAAAACAAAATTCTCAAAACTAAAATTCTTCCATGGCAACTGTGCAAACGTTGTCACAGTTTTTCGGGCCACACAGTATTTGCCAAACAATTAAGTGAAATTGTCTTCTCGTCCATTTTTTAATTTTGAAAAGTAAGTTGGAGAATTTTCTTTATACATACGTATTGTTATTGTATATTTTTTTCAGATTCAACATACGTTCCGTCTTACATGCCTGAAAAATGGTGTTTGGTGAACGGAAGACAAGTTGAGGATGGACAGTGGCATCGTATAAGCAGCTGCCATTTTTGTCAATGTTTGGTGAGCACATTTTTTCTCTCTTGTTTTTCTTATTATTTTCTTTTCAATTTATCTTTTATTTATCAATTTATCAAAATATCAATTTATCAAAATATCAATTTATCAAAATATCAATTTATCAAAATATCAATTTATCAATGTATTCACGTTCTCTATTTGCTTGTTTTAATTGTTCATGCTTTATCTTTCTATAATATTTTTTTATAGAATGGAACTGCTATATGCAAAATAACAGCATGTCCATGGCTCGATTGTAAGCCTGAAAATCAAATATATTCTGGAAGTGGATGTTGCCCTAAGTGCCAAGGTACAATTTAAAAAAATATTTTACATTACACCCGGAAGTAATTGTAATTAACATACAAACCCAATGCACCGGAACGACCAAAGAAAGTCCTCCTGGCGTTTGATGGGAAAATTCTGTTTGTTGCTAGGTCCTAAAAATGACGCAGAAAGATGCTCGCAGGCCTCATTTAAAATATTCCGTGCCTGTGAGCAAATGAGTGTGAAATCCCTATCAATTAAAGTAAAGTAAAAATAATTATGAGTAAAGTAAATGTCCCTGCAACTGATACCAGTACTGATTGTAGTACTGATACCAACTGATCCCAGTACTGAACTAACACCGGTACTGAACTGATACCATTACTGTTGTTCCATCTAAGGGCGTAGCGCAAGCCAAACAAGTCATTCCTAGAGATGAAGTCATAATGAAACTTGTGAAAGCATTAAGACATTTTTTAAATGTTTTTTCTTATTGATATGGGCCCTATTATGGTCCTTTTAGGAGATGAAATTATTAAAGATAAACCTGTATTATGTTTTTAAAAGAGCATTTTGTTTTCGTGGTCATTTTCTCCATATTTCGGGTATATATTTTTGTAGAAATCTTAAGTATGTATATATATACTAAAAAGATTTCATAGGCCTTACATCTTTGATTATTTTTGCTATATTTTTTTTGTTTTTATCATCCTTTCTGTATTTAGTTTTTGTCATTGCGCGACTTGTTCTCTGAAAGATTTATTTTATTATTTTATAAAAACATTAAAAGCAAGTTTGTTGCATTTCGCAGACATGTCTATCTGCTTATTCATGGGAGAGACACATGCGGTAAGTGTGTTATTCAATGCAAAATTTTGTTACTCATTTGTACAAAGATTTCCTTTGTGTTAAGCTTGTATATACTAAGATTTCATCTTGAAGACTAATTGCAACATACCTTAATTCAACTTGAGTGCAATTTAAAATATATATATATATTAACTAAACATACAATTAAAAAATTAAAAAATCTTGCAGAATGGAGACACTTGGTACCTGAAAGGCTGTGTCGAGTGCACCTGTCGAAATGGGAAGAATTATTGCAAACGAGAGCGATGCTTAAACGCACCAACGCATTGTCCTCGGGTATGTTTTATGTAGATTGTTGGGACACTTTTTTCAGTCACTGCTCTCTGAAATTAATCAGAAATTATATGCAAATATCACTTGTACTTGTATAAATTTAATAGCAGTGTTGATTTATTTAAAGGAGCCACGAACTGAAAATGTTCATTGATGTAAATAAATAGTACATTCGACTCCGGTTATATTCACTCCGCTTATAGTCATACTCCGATTATTGTCACATCATCACTGTTTCCCAAATTTACCTCTGGTCAAACAAACCCTTATAAATGAACTCCACTAAAGTCACACTTTTCTGTGTCATCTATTGAACAGGTCAACTTCTTTATTTAAATTCTTTAATACAGTCGACTTCTGTCATAGTCATTCCGCTTATGGTCATACTCTGGTTATTATCACATCACCACTGTTTCTCAAATTTACCTCTGGTCAAACAAACCCTTATAAATAAACTCCACTTTAACACTTTTCTTGGAAATATTTGGTGTGACTATTAACCAGGCTCGACTGTACATTACGGAGTGATAAATGCTGTTTAAATATTTCTGATATCTTCCTCTTTTTCCAGATATCCACTATTTTGGATGTTCTAAATGTTCTACAGATTTAACTGATTTTTCACGTTTAAAGTTTTTTTAGACTATTATATGGTGCAGAAAAGCAAAAGATAGAAAAACAAAAAAATTATTTATGACGTCATCACTTTGGCACTCCATTGACTTGGTTTTATATAGCTTAGATATGATTTACCTGTTTATTGGAAATAAATTATTTCGTCAATTCATTCGTTTGGTTTGTTTTTGCTAATGTCTGCGACTCAAATTATGTTTTCAGGGACAAACGCTCGGGTACAAAGTTGGATCTTGTTGCAAAAAATGTGTTGAAAGTAAGTTGATTTTTTTGTGATTGTGATTTTTGCGATTTTGTGATCTGAAATCCTTTAAGAATCCAATTTACGAGAAGCTCAGACCTTGAATTCTAATCAGAGCAAAAGGAAACGATAGGGTAAATAAGGGAGAACAATATAACAATGGAACAATAGGAGAGCAATATGTTAATTAAGGGGGAACAATAGGAAATAGAACAATAGGAAAACAATAAAGGAGAACAATAGCCTGAGGTCGAAAAACGAGTTTATTAAAGGTGAGACTTTACAATGTTCGATATGCCGTGACAGTTTTTTGAAATCTTTAAAAATACTTTTAAATCGGATTAAAGTTTACCAGGCAAACAAATCATAAAAATTTTTTTCATTTATGATTTAAGACGCGGCCTTAACATTTGGCACAATGTTTACATCATGATTTACGATGTGTGTGATGAATGTCTTGATAATTTGCAAAGCTATAATTTGTCAGTCATAATTCGCAAAGCTATAATTTGTCAGTCATAATTTGCAAAGCTAGATGCTTCACATGAAAGCAGATGACATTGCATATTATCTGAAAAGTTATCACTTCTTCCTATCGTGTGTGAAAAAAAATAACTGAAGCTGTACGTATATATTTTACAGGCAATCAGACTTTTTTCTAAATGTCAATGCCATGTCAGGTTATTTCTTATCAAATAACTACTCCAGATGGCGGTTTCCGAATCTACTTCGCAGCTAATAATGTCCTTCTATTTGAAGTTTGACAAGGGGTGTGTGTATGTGGATGTTTTGTGATAATGTTACCTGAAGTATTATGGGTACATTTCACGTTTAGAACGATTAGTTTAGTTTCATTATTTTTCCTTGTTATTGTAATTTCCATCTTGTTCAGAGACCAGTCTCGTTCAAAGTTTTTCACACGGCTATCTAACAAAAACCACTTGTAACTTCAGAAAGGAATGGCCGACTGTTACCAAATGAATTTTCCCTTGCAATATGACTTTTTTGTTACAAATAATAGTGTGAATGTTTCTGTACTCTTTTCGAATTAGCAGACGTTCAACGTTAAAATTAAGCAACTTGCTGAACCACGAAATACAACATCAGGTATATCGAAAGTTCTTCGAAAATAAATCAGATCAAAATTTGATTTGTCTGAAATAAATTCATGCAGTGTGGTATAGAGGACGCAGGGGTTTGCCGGAGTCTACCTTCTTAATTCTTGTTTTAAAAAGTGGTGTTGAGTGGTTCTGATTTCTGAAAGTAGTTACGCATTTTTAAATTCCAATATGAATCTTACTTGTTTGGTTTTGGTACAAGAAAAACACCTGACAAAGAGCATGAAACACTAACCTTCAGGGTACAGAACAGGGACACAGGGACGAACAACAACTCACGTTTCTTAATGCCCATGGGCAATGTTTGTTTGTAAACCTTTTAATGTCTGTGTAATATGCGATTTTGCATTGGTATGCGATTCTACGTGGCCATGCAAATCTCTTACAAATCTATTTCTAAGAACGAAACATATTGTGTTTGAAAGGCAATGTCAAGTGGCAATGTTGATAGGGTCTTTCAACGAGACCATGCAAAATCGCATATTATACACCTGCAATTTGGGGTACGATTTTAAACATTTTTTTTCTTTTTTCTGACAGAACAACATCACTGTATCACATACGGCGATCCACACTATCAAACTTTCGATGGCAAATTTTACTCATTTCAAGGAACCTGTAAATATTACTTTGCAAAGGATTCTAATAACACGTTCACGATACAAGTTAGAAACAGTGCACGATATACTGGTCGATTTTCGTGGACCAAGTCCGTGTTTTTAAAATTCGAAAAATACACAATTAGTCTACAGCAAAAGCTGAAAGTTCGTGTAAACGGAAAGAAAATACGAGCACCGTATCTTGATTATCCGGTCCTGGATATACGGCAAGATCGACGATACATCAATCTGTATACGAACATTGGGGTATCCATAACATGGGATGGAGATAGCTATTTATCAGTCACCGTGCCTGATAGGTACAAGAACAGGTTGAGCGGATTGTGTGGAAATTTTAACGGAAATTCGAAAGACGATTTGAATTTATCTAATGGCGTTCCTGGCCACCCCAAAACATTTGCTGCTCAGTGGCTCGTGGGTAAGGACTCAAGTTGCCATCATATGTACAAAGCAGCGTTCCTGCCGAGGAATCGATGCTGGGGATTTAAGCTGATCCATGCTCATAAAGTGTGCAGGGTTTTCAGAGATCGTAAATTAAGAAAGTGCCACATCAAAGTGAATCCGGCAGTGTATCATCGGTCTTGCGTGTTCGATGTTTGTGAGTGTCCCTTCAATGCACGGTGCGAATGCGGGGCTGTGAAAGCGTACATGGCTGAATGCAAGCGACGGGTCAGCTGGAAATTCAAATGGAGAAGTGAAGAAGTTTGCAGTAAGTAGGGCTCAGTCTCAGTGCTGGGAAATGTTAAATTCTGAATGTTTTTATCGTATTTGAGAGAAAGACAGATGCCTAGTCATAAAAGAGGGAGAGATTGGCTATGACGGACATTTATTATTTCATTTTTTATTGAATTTTTAAAATTTAGCGTTATGAACAACGGAATTAAAGACAATTTTTTTATTGTCAAAGATTGTCAATGTTATTTAAAATGTCAATGTTAGCAATTGTTTAATTTTTTTTGTGATCGAAATTTTTTGTGCTTGCAAGTTGCAAGTATCAAGGAATTATAACATACTGTGATTGTTTTTTTATGTATAAATGGCCCGCGTGATAACATATTACATTGTGATAGTTTATGAGTTAATTTTCCTGTTCTCCTTTCGTGTATCTAACCTGAAATGAGACTTTTAACAGAGTTCCCTCCGTGTATTAAGCCTGAAATTATACAAGAGAAGATATATCTAACTCTGAGGCGTCTTCAGAATCCATTGCATTAAAAGTGACTACTTCATCACTCTACAGAGGCTGTCGTGAGCAGCTCCCGATGGCGATTCAATCAAAATGACGCTGGCAACGATGTTTCGTTTACATCTATGAACAAGAAAATAGTACTACATCCATCATCATACCAAGACGCTGGGACGACGATACTCGTCAGATGTCAGTATTTGAAAATTGACTTTCAAAACACTCCACCACTACACACATACACAAAACACATCAAACGCTCGAGAAATTCCTCATTATTGTACATTTGAAGAAAACTTTAACATACTGACTTCAAAGTGGAAACTAATTTCAAAACTTTAACCATGCACTACCAATTACTTGTCGTACACTTTGTACAACATACATTCTTTCCTTGTCGTGGAGCGTGGGAGAATTTTGTACTCGATCTGCCTTTGAGTTCATTTACATTTTGAGATTAGCCAATCACCTAACAGTGTCTTTATCACGTGCTCATAAATCGTGCGAGTTGATTGGCTGTTTTCAAAATGTTAACGAATCGACTGGTGAACGAAATAGAAAATCGTTTGTATCTAATCTACCTTTTCTCGTTAGCTTTTGAGACATTTTTGATTTTTGAATTGAATTTTTTTTTAACAAAATTCAGTATGAGAACAAACTTTCGCATTTCTACCTGAAATTGGTTCTCAGACTAAACTTTGTTTGCACGCTCTATTTCTGCAATCAAAAATGAAATCTGAAGGTTCCATAATTTGTTACAATGGCAGCCTCAGCAAGAAGAAGTAGATTGACGTACTTATCTTTGGATTATTTATATGATTTATTCATTCATTCTTTGATACAGTTGCTTTCTACTCGTTATAATTGACGCCAAATTTTTTTTCAGATGCACGATGCACTGGTGGCAGTAGATTCAGTTCTTGTGGGCCAGCATGCAAACCCACGTGTAATTCTCATCACAGGGGACAAACATGTAACAAACCTTGTGTGCAAGGATGCCACTGTAATGCTGGCTTCGTTTGGCACGAAAATCGTTGCATTTTACAGAGGCGTTGCCCCAATCAATAACATATACCCAAAGTACAATTTTATAGCATCTCAAAGTGCAGTTATGAATTGCAGTTTTGTCCGAGGAATGCATTTCTGGATTCCCGAGAAAATTGGTGAAGTATATCGAACAATATCCCAAAGGAGGCCACCGTTGTGTCACATTGAAATGCACTCATCCAGTAGATAATCGGGACCCTGAAGGGTCCAAGGTAAGTGCGTTCTGAGAAAACGTTCGGAGAAAAACAGGAAAAAGGTGGAAAAGCACTTTTCCTTATTTTAGTGAAACATTTTTGAAATATTAGTTAAACAATTTTGACCAACATTCGTCAATTATACCCAATATTTTTGAATAATTTACTTCTGGGGTAGTTTGAACCTTAAACGTGCCAAATAGAGTACGAATAATATAACAAATTTATGATTGTCCTAGTTTTTCGAAAAATGGGATGATTAATTTCACGAAAAGTTCAAAGAACTTTAAAAACATTTCGTATTCTATTTTTTTACCATTTGATAACATATCTACCACACCACTACCTTTTTGGTTCTTGTCATGAAACGTTTGCCAGTACACACAGCATTATGGGTTCGTAGTCGCTTTTAGACAATGAACATGACTGGTGGTTTTATCGCGTGTTTTGTAGATAGTACGAATTGATTGGCTAGCTTGTCCAACAGCATCATCGTCATCATCAAAAATTCCAATACAAACAAAGAAAAGAAATAGCTGTAGCGAGCTGAGGTTTTACGGGAGACAATATCAATATTATATGTTCGGTTCCCTAAATTTGGTATTGGTTTTTTCAATGAGATGCAGCATTCTCCTTTACATCATACACGCGGGACTTATTTTGTATATGGTTTTTGCTTGGAAAATATACAGGATTCTTTCCCCAGAATGTTTAGGAGATATACAACAGCTTGGTTTGCTCTTTATCAGAATCACTGTCAAGCATTTTAATGTTTGCACTAAATTCCAAAAATCAGACTGTGTTTCCAACATCGATCGTTTGTTTGTCCGAAATTAAACTTCAATGATTCACCACAAATTAAGGATATAATTTAAGGGGTTTTTCGTTCCAAATTAAATTATAAACAGTTCCAACAAAGTAATCAATTTTTTTACTGCTTCGTTTGTTCAAAATAGGAAATGTTTGGTTCGAAGTTAAACTTCATAACCATACCTAATAATGCAAACCATTTATTTGTCCGAAACTAGATAGAAAATTGTTGATAATTTTGGTGCCCAGGTAACTTGGTTGTTCGTCCGAAACCAAAATCTTGCTTGTTGGAAATTAAACTGCAAAGATCCACAAGAAAGTAACCAATTCGTTTAATGGGTTGTTACTCTGGATAGAAAATTGTTGATAATTTTGGTGCCCAGGTAACTTGGTTTATTCGTCCGAAACTAAAATGTTGTTTGTCCGAAAATAAACTGCAAAGATCCACAACAAAGTAACCAATTCATTTTAATATGTTGTTTTGTTACCCTGGGTAATAGATTTTTGAAAGTTTTATAGGATATAGGACCGGATTCATTCATAACATTGTCCATCCGAACTTAAGATCTCTTCGCTAGAATTTACACTGCAATGATACTCAACAGAGTGAAAAGTTCACGCGTGTACCCGCACACTGCGCTTAACAACGAGCATATCATGACTAAATGCTCGTAATGAACCCTAAGCTGCCGTCTTTGACACTAAACCGTCACTAACTGTGGTGGTTTCCTCTTCAAAAAACTTACAAATTAAGACAGCATTGTTTCTCCATTGCTGTTTGACCGTTGTCTAGGTCAATACACCGCAATTTGCTGCTGATAGCCACAATCGAATGTCTTCAGGCTGTAGGGAATCAGCTCTTGATATTCTGTATGGAGTGACAACCATCAGCTTATTATATGTTTATAAATCACAAACGTAAATGAAATCGATCCCACCATCATGTTAGGCCCTGAAATTATTTAGCCTGGTTGCGCTCTTCGGTAAATGCAGAAACTTAATTTTGCGTGAGTTTGCCCAAAGTTCCTCTGCCCTCCATTCCGTCGTGTTATGATTGACAGCGGTCACCGAAAAAATGGCAATCCTGACACGACGGATTGGTGGACAGAAACGAACTCGTCTACTATTTAATTTCTCCATTTCCTTGGCCACTTTTAAAATGAATTAGTAAATTTGAGTGAATTTACCAATGATCAATCAAATGACAACTTTTTAAGAAACTCTCAAGTCTGTACTCAATTTTGAAAAAGTGCTTAACTTACCACCACTGCCAACGATAAAAATCCTCATTTTTAGAGACCCACCCTCTTCAGGGGTGCTACATAATTATTGAATGGCCCCCAATTCCAGAATATTAGCAGCCCGTGTTTCTGTATAGAGATTATTTTGTTCTACATAGCCTGTTAGATTAGATAAACATCAATTAATTGGAATTTCATTACAAGCTGCTCAAGTAATTTCTAGGTTCTTATATATGCAGTATTTTACTGTACTCGCATTGAAAAAAGTGTTATCAAATTTTGATGACGTTTTCTCTCCCGGTTCAAAATCACATGTCAAATGATTTGTATCGAAATTTTGATTATTTTCGGAGGATAATAGACTTGCTCCAAGTTTATTTCGTTTCGTTTCGTTTCGTTAATCAGTAAAAAATATGTGACGGCGGAGGAAAATACTCTGCGGAGGAGCTACTTCACAGAGTATTTCCATCCGAAGTGACATATTTATTACTGATTAACAAAACGAAATAGACTTGGAGGATAGTGACTTGAAGTATCTTGAAGGCAAACAATATTTTGTCAATTATAGTGTACTCATATTATCGCTAGTTATTTTATATTTTTTATGTATTTTTGTAAACTTTTGTCAATCAAATGTTTTTTCAGTACGTACGGTCTGAATTTTCTAGGCCTTAAAACGAATTTTATAAGTGTGTATATAGTCGTGTATTTAAGTTTAAACGCTATTTATTCTGTTAATTCATTTTGACGTTTACATATACTATACTGGGTGAGAAAATGAATTGCTCTTATATTCATAATCGCATATGTGATCGTTTATGTTCATAAAACATCAACAATAATTGTTTTATGTTTTTAAATTGCAATAGCATTTTTATTCTTTCAATACTTTTTCGTGTCTTGTCACGGGCTTGGAGGAATGTTGAGCAGAAGTTGAGTTTGTTCACCACATTTTTTTTTATAAGAAACTTGGCTAAGGCTCCACTAGTGAAAGTTTCTTAATTTTTGGCCATTTTTGACCAATTTTTACTAGTAAAAGTTTCTTAATTGTATGTATAAAATTCTGCTATTTTACTATGCATTCTTTTTTTCAACAAAAACATTACAAAAACTGGGTATATACGGTATAGGATAAAAGTCTTCTCTGAATCAATCATCTAACATCATGTCCACTCGATTAAAATCATTAAGCATTATGCAATCTTCACTAAAAATTTCAGAAGTTTCTTAGCAATTTTTCATTCACTAGTAAAAGCTTCTTTATTTTTCGTGGATTTCAGTGAGTTTCTTATAAAAAATATCTTCTATCTTGCCGTCAACGGTAGTCCGGTTTTCCGCGTGACCACTGTAAAAGACGGAATAAAGGACAGTGGAAAAACTGAAGTAAAATAGGTTGCATGAATGTAACTAAATAAATAAGTCACATGGTCTAATGGTTGGTAAAATTAAAAATTTGAATCTTTTTACCATAGATTTTCCAAAGAATATTTTCAAAATATAGGTTGTCTTGTTGTGGTTGACGAACAACGGCTTCGTGATGGATCGAAAACCTAGGCATGGCATTAAATGCGCCTTTTTCGCTTTAAATTTTTGCCAGAGGAGGTAGCCCTTCAGCGATCAACGACAGTAAGGATTTGTTAGAGCTTTTAACAACTCTACAATTTGACCTCACTCTCTTACGCAGAGGCTAACTTATTTCAAATGAAACGAAACGACTTCGAATGAAACGAACGAAATGAATGAGCGAAACGAACGAAAACGAGTTCGTTTCGTTTCATTCGTTTTATTTGAAGTACAGTCTCGTTCCAAGACCACATATCAAATGTCACTGCGTAGGAAAACCGCGTATGTCTCTGCGTAGGAAAAATTTGTTTATACTGCGGAGGAACAAGATGCATTTGCTATGACTTAATTTCGATAGCTTTCATGGAGCCCAGTCCCCGTTCGAAATCACGTCAGGTATCAGACTGTTTAAAGTAAGTTTGCTTCTGCGGAGGAGAGTGATTTGGCCTTTTGACTAAAATCAGTTGAGAAGAATAGATTGGAAACGAGCTTTGAAAAATGTTGGATTCTATTTCCTACAAGCAAAGGAGAATCTCTTGTTTTGTTTCGACTTGCTTATTTTAAAATAGCCAATCAAGTTGCAGTATTCATGATCATATTATAGATACTGTGACGTGATTGGCTTTTCTTAAAATGTAGACAAAACCACGAAGATCTAATCAAAATTATCCTATGCTTGTCTTCAGGAAAATGCACACAAAAATGAGCTCGGTTTTGTTTATGAACCTTGCATTCTATTTTCGCAATGTCAAAGGTTCTTCGTCGATTGGTCCTTCTCGTTGTCGCTATAACTAAGCCAATTTCCTTTTCTTCTCTTTTCTTCAGCTTGTTTTTTCAAAAGACGACCAAAAATATTTGAAAATAAAAAAACTGCAGATTTGAAAAGCACAACGTTCTGATGCCACATGGGAACAACAATTTTCACAAGTTTATTCTTTAAATTTTTAAAACAATTGTTTTCCATGGCGTATTCGTACTTTAACTCGTTCCGGATCTCCGTAATAAAACGCAGAGAAGTTCAAACTAGAAACAAATTTCGAGGAATCATTTGAAAAAACCGTTAAAATATATCAATCATTCAGTATTAGAACACTCAGATATTCGCATTCAAACATATAAATAAACATAAATAGATAATTTGAAAAAAAACAAACAATTTGAAAAAACCATTTAAGACCCATTGCTAACCAGCAGCCATTGCGGCGAAAATTACCCATGGTACACTTCTTTGATGACTTTCGTGTAATCTGAAAATAAGTTTTTGCCTAGTAACAACTAATCAGCAGCAGCGGAAAATAGCGTGTTTCTTCACTTCGTGGTCAAGATTAGTTTGTTTACTGCATCCACTTTCATTGGAGAACCGTAGAAATTTGTTATCGCTAATTGAAGATCTTGTTGCAGTATTTTGTTGTTATGTAGGTACGCAAAGGCTGCTGGGTAGCAATGGGTATTTAACCCAAATTTTAAATTTATCCTATTATTAGCAAAATTTATTTGAACAGCTGAACGTGATGTTAAAATGATGTCATTCCTTTTCTTCTGACTTTTCAAAGTACTTCATGTCAACATTCTTAACCATGTAGTTACTCAATGCTGCAACAGCCATGAATGAAACCATTGTGTACATTGTTGTGTTGTAGAGGTAAGGAGTCGGATCTTGTGTTCCAATTGGAACAATGTCCATCAGTTTGTTAATTGTGACAGTTTTTGCTTCAATCAGCGCCTGGCATTTGTCCATTTCTTCACCAAAAGCAGTTTTAAATTTCACTGGATCGCATTTTGACAGAAGATCAGTTATGGCATTCTGCTCGGAGAATTTCCGCAATGTAAGCAGTATAGAAGGACCAGCAAGTGAAGCTGCTGCACTTGCCAATAAGATCCGACCATGAATTGCACCGACGTATTTTGAACCAAATAAATTTGCTTCGTATGAAGGCAAAACAGCATATGTGCCTCCGAAGAAACTGATTGCTAAAGCTGTCGAGCCACAGAAGAGATACAACGGCAATGCAGAATGTGTGGCAACAACTGAATCTATGAGAAAAGGTACTCCAAGATACAAGGGCAAGCTTCCAAATGCAATTAAATTTACGGTTAGGCGACACCCGACTTTGTCAGAAAATGCAGACCAGCCAAGTCGACCGCCAAGATTCCCAGCTGCCAATAATAGAAGAAAAGATGTGCCAAATGCTGGTGTTACAATTGAGGGCAAAGCACTGCTGAAAACATCAGAAATCATTGGCTTGGCAACACTGAACATCCCTAACCCACCAGTAGCAACACAGAAAAGCACGGATGCTAACATGTAGAACTGGGGAGTTTTCATTACAGTGTCAACATGGACATTTTGCAAACCAGCTCCTGACGATGATTGAGGTAGCACATACCCAGCAGGAATATAACCTGGAGCTGGTGTACGGAGTGCAAACGCTGATGCAAGTATTACTCCAAAGTATCCTAACCCAATTGTAGCAAGAACGGCAGCATTTCCTGAGTCACCACTTCCAACAAGGTATAATCCCTCAGAAAGACCTTTGTAGGGCAGCACTGCAAGATCTGCAGCCGATGCTAAAACTACTTCTTTCAATTGGCCACCGATATCTGCAAACAATTTTCCACCCTCCGTGACTGTTTCAAGCTGGTCCTGTGTTCCAAGAAATTCAGGCAGCTTGGCAAATTTACCACGTAGAAGATTTACAAGGGGCTCAAAAATCAAAGCGCCAGATCCAAAGCCAGCAATTGTTAGCCCTGATGCGACACCCTTTTTGTCGGGGAACCAATTGATCAATGTTTGAATTGGTGGCGTGTATACCAGCCCAAGTCCAGCGCCACTTAAGAAACCATAACCAAGATAAATCAACCAAAGATTGTGCAATGCAATCCCAAGGCCTCCTACTAAAAGTCCGCCTCCAAAAAATACCGAAGCTGTTGCAATAGCGAATCTAGGCCCTACTTTCATTTGCCATTTACCGACTAAAGCTGCTGTAGCACCAAGCATCATAAACACAATAGATATAGGGAGAGTAGTCTCTGCTAACGACCAATCGGATGCTGCAGAAGTTACAAAACCATATTCTCGTGTTAACGGCCAACTCATTGCCGACCAAGCATAAGGTGAACCAATGCACATGTGAGTTGCAAATGCAGGGACCACCATTAACCATCGATTTTTGAAATTTGGGGATGCAACAGCTGACTCGGGACCAAAGTAACGTTGGAAGAATGATCTATTTTCCTTTGGAGTCTTTGCTGTGTCACTGACGTTCCTTTAAAACGAGAATTATATTTTATCAATAGTGCAACAAAAAATATCCACAATGTATGCCTTAATTAAAGTAATTTTGCTAAGTTAACATTGCAAATTTTCAAGGAATTTTCAAACAACTATGTGAAAATGGTGTACCTATTTACACCACCACCAAATGTAAAATATTTTCTTAAAATTTCAAAAATTTGCCTGACACTTTTTCCATGAAATGTATTTACAAAACTTTTATTGGCAGAAAGTTTTTGTTAATAACATGTATGTTATACCTGATACCATATGATTCTTTCTTTGTTGCTAACAATGCTGCTGCACATGACTTTAGTGTCCATTGGGAAATAATACAGGGCCTCTTCACTGCAGACAGCAGAAGCATAGCCATAGCTGATCAAGGTACCTGGAACAAATATTTACCTATAAAAAAGAAATATATTAACATTTACTTTAGTGACTTTTGGTTGCTGCTTGATGCTAGATTGCAGATTTTAAGTTTTGTAGTTGCATTGCAATGAGATACTGCATCTAATTATACAGAGATCGATTTTTTTTCAAATTCCTTGAGATATTGAGTGCATTTATGTCATAATAACTGTGTAGTGTTTCAAAGACTTTTTGCACAAAATTTATAACCCATTCCTAGAATTTTAGGCCTGTCAATGAAAGGTGCTTGATCGATCCTGAACACCTAGGCAGGGCAGTCTCCTCAAGCCTTTAGTGTAACCTTGACTCAGTAAATCAAAGGGCCTCAACTAGCATATGAACTTAATGATAGAGTTGTTTATTTTATCTCATTCTTTAGAGATCAGTCAGTCCCCTGAGGCTTGCCAGGAGCTCAGTTTATTGCTCTCTGTAACAAGAGCAGATTTTGTGACAATAGTGTTCAAAGCGATTCAGCTATTCAAGACAAAGTGAATTCTCTCAAACAGAAAGTCAAAAAATGGCTTTGTTTTGATTTTCTGCTGGAGAGAATTCTCTTTCTCCTCGCTAGCTAATTGCTTTGAAATTGGCATGTAGATTTCACTATCGTAAAAAAATCTGCTCTTGTTCTCTGTACCTTTTCATGGAGGCCTTGAAAAGGTACCTTGTACACCAAAGATTTTCTTTTAAAAGTGTTTTTAGAATTAAACAAAAAATATATTAGATGTGTGGAATAAATTATTTGGTACCCATATTCACCTTGTAAACCCCCCCCCCCCCCTTCAGATTGGAAAGGTTGTTATGCGCGGACAATAACTTGCCTGCGCAAAGTAAAATCAACAAAAGAAATCTCACAGTTACAATACATACATACATTCATTTGGTATGCAAGTCACAAATATGGCAGCACTGAAGTACCAATGTGGACCTGCATTCTTTTGATTAAGCGCCCTTAAACTTATTCATTCAGGCACTTTTTTGGGGGTGTTCAATTGATTGGGTGCTTATTAAAAAATTTGATATTGCTGGGGGCTGCTTATTCAAAGGGGGCATTATTCAAGGCTGGTGCTTAACTTATAATAGGAAATACAGTAACTTGCGCCTGCACACAGTGAAATTGTCATGGCTCTAGCACATTTGATTTCTTGCAAAACACCTAAATATTCACTGCAATCAGTGTTAACAGAAACACCAAGAAGAAAAAGAAGACATCTATCTATTCTATTATCCATATTTTATTCTTTTTGTTTTTCAAAACGAAATCCTAGTCGGCTCTTTTCAAATAGGAGGCAGGTACACTACTACATTGGTTTCTTTACTGATAATAAATACAATAGGGCTGTTCTCCGATAATTATTTTAAAAATTTAAAAATATATGAATTGTAAAATAGCAAGAGAAAACTTTTCCTACCAGCCTACCAATCACTTGACTTGAAAGTAAAAGATCTAACACTCTAGTTGCTGTCTCTTCTATGCATATCCAGTGGGGCAGGCAGACTGTTGGTTGGTTGTTGTTTTGATAATTCGCTATGCTGAGAAGGAGCATTTACAAACAGCAGCAACAACATGAATATTGGCGTGGCGGGAACAAAAGGAAACAGGCCTTGTAAAGTTGTTCGCTGCAAAAAGAAAAGAACAGGAGCAAGGAATCAGCTGGACTTAGAGATGGAGATGGAAAAAGAAGGAAACGATGATGAATTAACTTGGAAGAAAAAGATCAGAAACGAATATATTCGATTATGTCGGATAAGAAAGCTTAAAAAAGCAGAGGAAGCAAAGGTAACAAAATAAAAACATAAGAAGTTTGTATAACAGTATGTAGTACACGCACAACAACAAAAAAAAACGTTAAAAGGTCACGATTCCTTTTGAGCACGAACGATGACAACAAGAAAAACCCCGGACCAGGGACAAGCGAAACGACAAATATAAATAGTAGAACAATCAAGGAAATACGGATAATTTCAAGCAAAACGTTTTATCTTTCTAATTAATGGCAAATATTGTTTTTTCGATATGAGATTGATTTCGTTTTACCGACACGAGTTGTTGAAGTTATTTAGGAGCACATATTTTTCAGCCAAGAAAACATCACACGCACACTTATCAAACTTAGCAGTCTGGATTGATTTATATGACGCTTTTGCTTAATCACACACAACAAATACATATCAATTCTTTCATGCAAAATGTCAAAATGGGCAGAACTTTTTGCCATTCTAGCAGTTTGGCCTAAATTTCTGAACCCAGATTGGAAAATTGTGCAATTCTGGTCATGCATTTCATTAACAAACAAAGGAAACAATAGATCAATTGTTTAATTATGCAAATTTAAAACAAAATTTTTTAACAAGAAACCCTGTGCAATCTGCAAAATTTCCAATCTGGTTCTAAACCATCCATCCAGAAAATATTATATCTAAACCCCCAATTGAAGCATCATCTTTTCAATCAGCAACATTTTTCTTCAAACAATGTCTCCTGGGTATGTTTGTTGTGCAGCGAAAATAAAAATTAACACCAACCGATTCAGTGGTTAAAAATACTTCTTACAAAAAATAGAAATAAAATCACCTAGGGGGCTTTTCCAAGTAAAGGGTGAATAAAATTTTTTTCTGCAGTTTTTTGTGGCTGTCAATCATCAATATATTTTTGCTTAGAAAGTGAAACCTGGAACCAGTTAAAATACCAGCTACAAATTGTTTTTTATATAAAACTATTATTGCACATAGACCAGATTGTAAACTTTTGTGCAGAGAATGCAAGCTCAAAGCTTCCAAAATTGTGTAGAAAGATTTTTCACAACCAGATATTTTGAACGGAAATTTGGCACCTTTCCTGCATGAGAGGAGATATCTATTCAAAAATTACAACTTTGAAGGATTCCAACAGCATTTAAAAAATGTGCAGACAGAAAAACAAGGCAACAAAGTTGTGATTTAAAGCTTTGGAGACATTTTAGTTTGGAATTGTTTCAATTGAAATAAAATATTGTAAATCAGTTTTGAGCTTGCTATGATTTCATTTCTAATTAATATTTAAAAATTTTGATTTTTTATATTGCTTATATCCAGGTTGATTTTGATGAAAACAAAGAAAAGGTTGGAAAGTTGTTAGAAAAGAAAGAAAAGCTTTTGAAAAACAACAGGAAGATGACAATGTTGTTTCCATCTACTCAAAATGTAGATAATTCAAGAATGGTAATTATTTTATTTTAATATTAGAACAATCAACTTTGCATCTTTTTAAAAGGTTGTGATGTAGTTTACAATATTAACATAATTGTGATGATGCAGGAAAAATTTTAATTTATAAATCATCAGCAATTCTACAAGGGCTTTTAATATAATTAAATGCACCTTTAATGTATCTAATGTAGCCTGCATGCAGACTCTACCATTGCCTCTTGTACAGTCTGTACAAAGGCTATATATCTAATGAATTTTAATTGCATTTAATTGTGTTCATATGAACAAAAAAACACAGGAAAATTTCAGTTTAGATTATTAGTTTGAAGAAACAACAAAAACAAAACAAGTAAAACAAACCACAAAATATGCAAAAATTTACATTCTGCACAAAAACTATTCATCACATAACATTTATTAACAACTCTCATTATGCATTTTTATCACACTCAGAGCTGCCTTCCTTTTCTAGAGTTTTGATTTTTTTTGCAATTGTATCGATATTGTATTCAGTATATAGTATTCAGTATATAGTATTCACACAGTATCACTGCATCAAATATGTGGATATCATCAACATCGATATAAAAACATTGAATCTCACGTTAGTCTGCAAGAAAATAGCTTGATGTAAATTTAAATTTGATTATTGCAGTGGTTATTTATTTCATTGACCTGACATTTAATTGAACAAATCAAACTTTTAAATTATAATTATTTCATGACAGAATAATTCAAAAGTATCAATTTTTGCAGGCAAATGTTTCAAGTGGTGTCAGTTTCCCTCATCAACTGGTGTCTGTGCAAATGATTATCTCCCCACCTGCTCTGCCAGCCATGTATTCCTGGGCACCACTGAGACAGAATTTTATGGTACGTATATTAACAGTTCTGTAGGTATTTGATCATCAAACATAATGAATCTCAAGAAAGAGCCCCATGCTGCCATCTTTTTCGGAACGGTCTATTAACCAAATGTTTAGCATTCAGTAAATGTTCTGCACCAGATTTCGAGGAATTAAATAAAAAGAAGACAAGGTGATAAGAGATAAAATATAAATTATCATATTTTAAATTGTTTTAGATCTACTATGACAAACAAAACATTGTTCATTCCATTGAAGAAGTTCTTTTTTATTATTAATTAACAGGTGGAGGATGAAACTGTTTTACACAATATTCCATACATGGGTGAAGATGTCATTGATCAGGATGGACAATTCATTGAGGAGCTGATTAAAAACTATGATGGCAAAGTGCATACGTCAAGTAACAGTGGTGAGTAGCAAATCCCTATGGATAAATTATGGTTTGTTTATATTGAGAAAAAAGTTCCAGAAAGTTGAGTTTATTTTGATGATGGGATCCCGGCACTCTATATTAACTATACACTGCATTTCTTGGTTTGTGTTTAGATGAGAATTAAAAACTATCCCAACATGGGGCTATTTTTAGCTGATGAGATCTTGGCTAATGAGAGATGTGATCTCTACATTTTTTTAGGCAATTATGATTTGTATATTCATTATTTATGCACATTGGGAAAATTTGAAAATAGAAATTAAACAATTATTTATGTTGCTGATTTTATTTATCAGAATCTTTGATGGATGATGAAATGTTTATGGCATTGTTTAAGAACATCACATCTTCACAAGAGCAGAACAGTGGCACAAATGGAACAGAAATTGTATCAAAACAAGGTACTTGAAAGCTTGAAATTATGCTAAAGCGAAAACCAGAGGCTTTTGCATAATATCAAAGGTTTGTTTTGTTAAAACAGGTGTTGGCCATGAGATTGTTTATGCCAGTTTTTTGAGGAGTAGCTTCTGAAACAATTTAACTCTTCTTTCCAAATCTGTTGAATTTCTTTGCTTTGTTCTTCTTTATTTTGATTTCAAAATTGGAGTGTTTGTGCATGACTAAAAGTTCTTTTGTATCAATATGCTTTCAAAGAGTACACAGTATATATATATCAAAGAAAAACAATAGTTCAAACAAATGTTCAGTTGTTTTAGAAGTTATTCCCTAAGAGCTTGAAATAAGCAAATCTTTGATATTATGCAAACAATTTTAGAGAAATTTGTATCAATTTGCAGTATTTAGTTTATGTTGATGTTTCTAGATGCCTTGAGTAGGTATTCTCACACTTTTGTTGATATTGTTAATGAATTGTCGATATTTTTTGGGACACCCTGTATTTGTTAAGAATAAGTGTCGCCAAATGATTTTTTTCTTCATTCAAACTTAGAAAAACTAAAAATTTCAAAAGCTATTGATTCAAAAGAGCCAAACGAAGATCTCTTCGAAGCTGTTGCTGATTTCTTTGTGGATCACGGAGTTACCATAGCAGAACTAAAACAAAGGTTTGGTGCTTATAACATTTTTAGTTAGTCAAGTACTGATTATATTTTGGTTCAGCCAACTGCTGGAACATTCAAGTATTAAAAACTATATAAGTTATGGAATATTTGGACGTTTTTAGCTCCGCTTTTTATCAGTAATATTTATCATGAAAACTGAACTAATCCCAATCTAAATGAAGAGTCAATCCCAAACCCTTTAGTGGTGTATTTTATGCTTAATGTACCTGGTAGACCAAAAGAAGTTCCGCCGTTTGCAGGGCTACTCTGCAAAATTTGCTCGTCACTAGGTCGTAAAAATATCGCAGAAAAGTGCCCGAAAGATTAACTTAAAGATTTAGAGATATTACTTATACCTCTGTGATTATTCCAGGGCACCCAAGTAACGAAAATAAAAATGTGTTGCTATAGATATTCGAAATGAATTTAAAACATTTCTGGAAATTCCATTCCGTAAGTTCGATGATACTGCGTGCATTCGACCAGGCAGATGTGAAGTGTAGAAACATTGTAATCCAAATAAAATGGCCAAAAACGTTTTATTGGCTATTCTCCTCAATTCAAAATTTATTCATAGGATATATTAAAGTACAATATACATCCTATACGTCACAGGGACAGCAACAGCTTAACTTGCCTGGGCCGTTCCGTTTTAAACAGAACAAGTTAATACAGCAATATTAATATAAGCAATAAGAATAATGACAAACAGGTTACAAGAATGTATGCATTTTTGAATATGGTCTACACGTAATAAAACTAACACTGATTATAAAATAATGATGTGTTGGAGATGGTGATAATTTAATAAGTAATTTTTTATAGTTTCAGAAAGTTTTTTCTTATTTCATTTATCAGTACGCAGAGAGTTTATATGACTTTACGTTGACGTTAAAAGCTTTGAAACTGGGTATATTTTAAATAGTTTTTGGCAGATAATTCCAAAGTCCCGCCTCTCTAACTTCTAGTAGTTTTCCCCCGGTGCTTATGTAATTTTGCAACTCTAAAGTCATTATTTTTTCTGGTGGCATATTTATGAAATCCTTCATTGGTTTTGAAATAATCTTTGAAGATCTACACTTCACAATTGTTAATTTTTGGCCATTAATCTTAGTTCACAGATCAAATTTCTGTATTTTTCTTAGTAATTCACAGATGGAATCTGTTTTCAAAAGCGTGTTGCTGTGCATTTAAGAAACTAACGACGTTGCATTATTTGTTTATAGTTAACTTCCAAGCGTTATTTCCAAATGTAAGCATCGCTCTATCTGCAACAAACCCAGCTATTAATTTGTTAATGCGTGCAAACCCGTCCTTAAGAGTTGTTTTTAAGACATCTAGATAGGATAACAAATGATGAATTTTAGCATTTCATGATTGAGCTGATTTCGCTTGCAACAGCAAGATCATAGATTTAAAAGACTGCTTCAAACATATTTTAAGCATGTGTATCTTCTTTGATAACATCAAAGCACAAAAATAGAAATGAAATATGAAATTTGGGAATCAAACTAAGAAACTCTATTATAGAGTTATTTTTTTTTACATTTAATTAAATATTCATTAGATTGTGCCGTTAATGTTGTGTTCGGGTGTTTGCGATTCTAGCCATTTTTTATCCGTTTTTACCATTATTTTTGCGAAAGGTTTTTTGTTGATCCTGAATGATGAAACAAATTAAATTATCATTTTTTTTATCAAAGGTATTCAGCTTTGAAAGAGAAAGAAAGCACTGAGCTTCCCCCCGAATGCACTCCAAATATTGATGGGTAATTTCAAGACGGATTTTTATCTTTTTTTGATTGATATTTTTTCGTATGTTCATAATCATTTTAAAATTGTTATGATCAATTTATTTGTCTTTTCTGGTATGAAAAAACATGAGATTTTGAGTTTGATTTTTATCATTTTAATTTTACTTGCTTCAAATATTGTAAGCTAAAGAATTACGCTCAGAAACATCTGAAAACTCCGAGAGAAAACTGTATTTTACCTTTTCTGTTTTTTAGAAAAGTTTATACTTTGTCTGTCAACATTTTCATCGGTATTGTTATTTTTCTTGATAACAACATCTTTGTATGTTATGTGGAAAACTGCAAAAAGTTGACTAGTCTCTCGCATGTTTTTTCTTTTTCCTGTTCAGCAAAATCTGTTAGAGGTTCGGTATAGATAGCCACAATTATTTTTAATTTATTTAATTTATTTAATTTATTTAATTTATTTAATTTATTTAATTTATTTAATTTATTTAATTTATTTAATTTAATTTAATTTAATTTAATTTATTTAATTTATTTAATTTATTTAATTTATTTAATTTATTTAATTTATTTAATTTATTTAACTTATTTAATTTATCTAATTTATTTAGTTTATTTATTTTATTTAGTTTATTTTATTTATTTAGTTTATTTGCTTTTTGCTTATTTTTTACAATCTGTTTACTTACTTTTGCTAAAAAAACAAGCAATTTAGTCATCACTTATTTTGTTCTTGAGGACTATACTCCAACTACTCCAAAATAGTAGTTGCAGATTGTTTCCTACCACATTAATTGAGTCATTTCGTTGTCTTCTCGTTGTAATTTTATTTCTGTTGTTTTGTCTGCTTTTTATACTGCGATAACTCTTTGTGTATGGAACTAAGACACGTTTGCGAGATGAGAATTAATGTCGATTCACCATGGTTCACGCTTCGCCTGAACTTTCAATTATCTTCTCTTTGTGAGTTTCTTTCTGTTGTTTTGCTTTTAGCATTTACTTGATGTTGCGCGGGCTCATTTTGAAAATTGGATAGTAAAGGCAAAATGACAGGAAGGAAAATTACGAGAAGGATTCAATTAATCATCTGCAACTATTATTTTGGCGTCCAAATTAGTATTTTGTCACAATACCACGATTGAAGCTTTTGCAATGATCACAACAATTTTAGTTTAACCCTATTTGGCCTGGGGGGCATTATGGCCCCCCAACCAAACACTCCTGAATAACATCTAAACTACTTGCAGTAAGGTGTTGGAACTTCTTGACTTTTCCTAAAATTTAATTGGCTTCACAACAATAGTATAATTATCGGCTATTGTTCTACCACGTGACCTCCATATGTCCTTATTTGGCAAGTGGCCTAGAACAAAACTGTAAAAAGACCTCTAATTTAACAGATGATTTGCTAGTCGTTTCACAAATGACACCATTAGATTTGTCTCAAGAAGTACGTTCTTTTGATATATATTTTGTTAATTTTGCTGACGTATGCAACTTTTAACATATATGACGTCATATAATGAATAGATAACTGTATTAAATAGCAAAATGTACCGATTTTGTACAGTTGTTCATTAATCTATCATAATTTTGCTTATTACTTTCCAAATAACACTAATTAAGCCCTATTGTTTCTCTAAAACAAATTTTATTTCTTTAATTAATAAATTTTGTTTTCCTTATAATTGTCTAGCTTTTTTATTGGTTTTAACAAGTAATATAGCCTTTTATGTCGAATATCTAATTTTGCACATTTTTCCATTGTTTTTGGTTGCCTAGCAACGTTCAACATAACTAGATGCTAATTAATGCTATTTTTAAAATCTACAATGTTTGTTTATTATGTGTGGGAGGTGTCATAATCATATTCCTATTGACTGCTGAAATAATAAGGGGGGGCCAAAATGCCCCCCCCCCCAGACAGAAATATCAAATTGTCTACCCGGGCCAAATAGGGTTAAAATCTGTGCGTTATTGGTATTGTTATTGTTCTGCACAATAGGAGGAGTTTGTTGTATCTCCAACTAGTGCGTTCTTTGGATATATTAAATACGACGCAACAACAACAACCTTCACGGGTACAGGGACACTGAAGTCCGTGTTGTCACTTGTCTTTTAAGGACTAAATCCAAGTGTTGTTTGGGATCGAACTGAAAGTTTCGATCTCTGTGTTTATTTTGATTTAATTGAGTGCGCTAATATGTGTGAAATCTATTATTTCCAACCGTAAATTGTTTTGGCATTTTGCTGTATTTTGATTTTCTTTGCAGGGATTTTGGCACGAGCAACTTTGACAGGTTGGTTAACTATTCTTTTCTACTTTATTGAAGTGGGTGCCACCTACCTGTGGCCCGTGTTCCTCTAGCTTTAGAAATACTGTTCAAAACTCGTATTTTTTAAAAGAAAGAAATTACGACAGCATAAATTACGACAGCATTTTTACGACAGCATAAATTACGACAGCATCATTCTCCTGCTATCAAATGTCATAATGACAGTTTTATTAACGAAAACTATTCCAAGTCGCCCTGCGCATGCGCACGGTTTGTTCATTCTAGCTTGTAATTGTAGATCATAGCATATAACAATGAAAGACAAAAAAGAAGAATGGAATAATAAAAACAGTAAAGGAATAATAAAAACATATCAATGAAGAACAAGCAACAAGAAATTCGATCTTGGTTTCAAAATTGCCCGAATTGTTTTCTATTCTTTAAATATTATATTGCTTTAGCAAAGAATAGCCATTGCTCTCTACAATTTTTCCCGAAATGTTTATGATTATCTGCTTCGATTATGTTGTGTAGTGCGAGTTTTAAATAACTTCTGCTCTTTTTGTAGGCCATGTAAACAAGAAGCGAAAACGTGGTCTTCCAGTTTTGATACTTTAATGGAATCACCAAGTACGTATTTTAACCCTCTAAGGGACCGGTCGTTAAGCATGGAGTGTGATGAAGAGTTTCTTGTTTTCTCCATATTTAATGACCGGTCGCTATCCTCGGAAAAGTCCGTATGGCCTGTTGATAACCCACGTATTCAAATTCATATTTTTAGTGGGCAAACGTGGTCGGAATTGTTAACCCTGTTACGCCCGGATCTCTTTCTAATTAACAGGAAAATCCTAGCTAAGTTTCATTTTGCAGGGGGTAACACATACAAACAAACATAATTTGACTGGTTTCAGAGGTCATAATATGTGTTTATCTCTAGAATAGAGCAGCCTGTTTTTGTGGTACTCAATGGAAAGTCCAAAATGTCCATTTAACTTACTGTCTAAATATTATGTTTTCAGGAGGAAATTTTTTGTATCAATGTGAGATGTTTTAATATTATTCCCTTGATATTGATTTTGAAATAAGTGTTGTTCTTGAATTTGTTGGTTTGTTTGTTGTTTCCTTCTGAAAATGAAAACTATAGATCCGGTGAAGTTTGAATTGGAAATAAATCCGGTGGGGAGAGGGAGGTAGGAACCAGGGCCCCTCCACGTTTTAATGAAATGTACCCTCTTTTAAAATATGTTTCAGAAAAGTGCCCCAGTATAGGCATCACCATGTTGTCCCATTTGTTTCTTGGCCCTCCCACTTCTGAGATGCTTCCTACGTCCATGCAAATCTTTGTGTTGCTTACTTACTTAGGCCGCCTGCTGGCGAGCCGTTTTGACGAAGCTGGTAATCATCGTCGTAGATACTCCCCTCGATGACCTTTTACATCATTGATCAATTTTACAAAAGCAATTAGCGAAAACAATTCACTGAATTCACACTCCGAATGTCCGATGTTAGGAATTATCTTAATTTTGCCTCAATAATTTTTGTATTTGAGGTTAATGACACATTTTTGTGAGCATATAAGATGATTTTTAACTGATTTTTGTTTGGCAGATAATTATTCATTTATTTTTATTTACTAAATAGCGGGAAGAAAATCGTTTCAAGAATTTCTACAGTCACAATACAGCGACGAAAATCTTCGATTTTGGTTGGCAGCTGACGCGTACGAGAGGAAGCCTCCCGATGAAATAAAAGAAACGGCACGGAATGTTTACGAAGATTTTATTTCCACCATATCTCCTTGCGAGGTAAGGGCATTGAATAATTGGTCTTTAACCCCATTAAGCTTGCATTGGAAGATGGAAAATACTACTGTCGCAAACAATCAGAACTTTATTGACATTTGAAGAACTTCTAAATAAAATTGCAGCACCTACCACATGTCTTAAAATATTCTGAAAGTCTTTAAGAATTTAATACTGGTATCGAGAAATGGACTGGAGAAATTTGCAATTGCAGACTTTGCAAAGATTTTATCGTAAATTTAGATTCAATTCAATTCAATTTTATTTGTGCAGAGTTTTAGAATATTTCAAGACATGTGGTAGATGCTGCCATAGTGTCACAGGAAGATTATATAAATTGATTTTTGTTTTCTTTACTAATTGGTATTTGATTTATTCTGTATTTTGTCTTGTTTTTAACTTGTAAATAGTTGGCTTTAATTAGCTGTAATTTGCTGTAATCAGTTCAATATGAGTCGTTTAGATATCATCAAAGCTAGGTTCAAGGCTCGGTTAAGTTGGACTTAAATATACGAAGTTTACATTACAGTAGGGTCTGTCGTCAATTTTTGGCGGCATACGTACCCTCCTTCGATTACCGTTGCTTTAAATTTAAAGAAATTGCTTTGAGCTAGGTGCTTTTAAACCTACTTTATTTTCGTTAAATGTTTTAAATTTATAATGAACCCTACGTTTTCATTTTAGGTCAGCATTGATGCCAAACTCCGTTCGCATATTGAGGAGAATTTGGATTCAGGTGACCCAGACTTATTTCTAAATGCTAAAAACTATATTTACAATCTGATGTCACTTGACTGTTTTCCCAGGTTTATTAAATCAAAATTTTACAAAGGTTTATGTAAATAAAACAAGTAGCTTTTGCAGATTTACCACTCCCAATATGGGAATTATTATTAAATCTAGGCGCCAGGTCGGTTTAAGCACCGGGTCTTCTTGCTAATCTAGGCCCCAGGTCTTATTGTTGATCTAGGTCACAGGTCTTCTCCCTCATCTAGGCCCCAGGTCTTTTTTTGCTAATTTAGGCCCCAGTTTGACGAAGGGTCAATGTCAGAACTGCGTCTTTTTGCGGCTGGTAAATTTTGAATTACCACGAGTATCGATGCCACTTCATCATTTTCTCTGAATATTTTTACTACTGCTACTGCAACAAGTTGTTTTTAATTAGCTTATACTAATACTGTTAATTTAGCTATTCTGTATCCAATTTTAAAGAAAGTATTAAAAAAGACACAAACACAAACTTTTAACCAAGGGCCTCAACATAACTAGTTGCTCATTAACCGCTCTAGCTGTCTAACCGTAGACTCAGCGTAACAAGTTGCAATTTGTCTAACGTAATCAGTTGCAATGCGACAAAACAATGACGAATTGATTGAGTTATGCAAATGCCATTGTTAAAATCGAAATGAATTATCTAAAAACACGCGAGAATATGGGTTGTTACGTTTATGCGGTTTAGCATTGAAAAGCCACAACTATGACTGTCGTATTTCGGGACACTTAAGTCGCCTAACATGCTGAGTTTTGAATTGTCCTCCGTTTGCTTTAACACTAAAGGAAGGGAGAGAAGAAGGCAGCCCTAAAGGAAGGGAGAGAAGAAGGCAGCAGTGGTCTATAAATTCATAAGTCTTCTGACTGTTGTTTTATTGCTCTGTCCAGTATGTTTTTTACTGCTCAAATCTGCTAGAAAAAAAACCGTTTAGCTAAGTAACATTGACCCTTTTTTCATGGTGCATCCGGTATTTTGTAGCTGATTTGTGTACCTGCGAGTTTTATTTTCCGGTGTTTGTAGCTGTTTTTACTTTAGAATGCGAAACAAAACCAAGGTCCACGCCTTGAAGTGGTTCCGGCATGCTTGTCATTTGTCAGTAACCTGGTGTTAGATGGTTGATAGTAGGAAACTAGTGAATCACAAAATTTTAACGATGAAATTGACGATGAAATTTTTCATGACGAATATTATCATAATGTGGAGTATTATTAGCTATACTGTATAATGTTATTATACTGTAGAATATTATTATACTTTGAAATATTATTATACTGTAAAATATTGTCATACTGTAGAATATTATCATACTGTAGAATATTATTATACTGCAGAATATTATCATACTTTAGAATATTATCATACTGGTTCTGTAGATTTTGCTTAAACTCGCTAGACGAGTCATTGCTCCCTGCGTTCTAAAGAACACAGGTTAATAAGGACTCGTGTAACAAGCCTAGACCAACCTCGTACCCAGAGCTATTCATTCAAAAGACATACATTTTCGTAAATTTATGCCGCATCAAAAGAGTTGATTTTCGAATTCTACACTGGCTAATTGTTTTTAGCATTCGAATTTGGAATTGGAATTTTGATTTACATGCTTATTGTTTCTCGTAAGCCAATGAAAACGCATAACCGCCTGGTAGGTATCAGGGGTATTGTACGAAATAGCCCTGGGCACGAGGTTGCGCTCAAGCGTGCACGTGTAATAAACAATGAGCTTTAGAATGTACAGTAAATATAGACTATCAGTTTCGTGAAAGTTCCCGGATGTTGACCAGACCTTTCAATGTTCAAACGTTCATTGACTTCAGCATACGTTTTGCTCGAAGCAGTGCTGCAAAAAGTATTTTTCTTTCTAGGAACCTGACAAATTGCGCAAAAATTTTCTGTAAAAAAGCTGGCAGAGGCTTGTGGTGTTATAGGTAGCAAAAAGGTCGTGTTGCCCGGTCACTTACAGGAGGATCGTTGAAGGAAACAAAGGAAAATTATGTACCAAACCCAGACCATGCCTATTTTCAATTGTTTATTAGAAAGGTTTCTTGAAATCAAACTGTACCCTCGGAAGAAGGTTGATCACGTTTCTGGACTCATATTCCCCCAGCCACCCCGTGCCCCTGGTCCCCCCGTGGTGCCCCCATTGCTTGAAATGTTAAGCCTTTGACCTCACCCCAGGATGGGCCATGTGGCCCATTGACAAAAAACGTAAAACTTCATATTTTCAGTAGGTTAATGCAGAACTTTAAATTAATTTTAGATATTTCAACGTAAGTTTATCTTACATATTAAGCTGGTCTGCATGTGCTACCCCCTGCAAAATAAAAGTTGCATAGGATTTGCCTGTTTATGAGAAATAAATCCGGGCGTGAAAATTTTAACGGTTAAAGGTTAATTTTTGGTTGCAAAATTAGCTCTTGTGCACTTTGCAGTCACATCTACTAGTAGCCTAAGCTCCACGACCTGTTTAAATTTACCTGCCCGTTTTCGCGGCGCGAGCAATAAATAATTGTTCCCATCACATTACTAGGGCAAACGCCTGCATGATCGCTAACCATTGCTGTCGTTGCGTTGAATGAAATGCCTGGTTGATGTTTATCAGCTATCAGATTAAATATAATATTTTAAATTATTCCAATTTTTCAAGATGCAGGTGTTTTTCCGTATAGCACCCGTATAGCACTGTTTTTGTCAAATAAAGGGCAAATAAAGAATTCAGGTTTTGAGAATGACAAATAAAAAATTTATCCATGGAATATACAACACGTGGTGCATTGTGCAAAAATTACCTATTCTTACAATCGCTTTAAAAGAAGCTTGTATTTTTTTTGGAAATCGTCTATTTTATGCAAATACATTTTTGTGGTGGCGTTTCACGGTCCTCCGCAGCGTCTTTTTAATTTTTTTTAAATTCTATTTTACCCCCGTTAGACTTTACCATTAGTAGAACTTTCGAGTGCATACACTGTAACTAATACACATCAAAGATCAGTGAAACACATAGCACCAAATTTTACGAAAATTGTAGCCTCGTTCTGAAAAAGAAGAAAAACTGGTCGCAGGTGGGGGGATCCTTCGCAGGAAAAAAAGAAAGATGCTGCGGAGGAGCGGGACGTTAACCACAATCGAAAATTATATTCTATTTATGGCTATCTCTAAAACATGGAATGTGGAATGTTGGAGTAGGGAATATTTAATGCGTTCCATATGGAATGTCAATATAGAATGTCAATATGGAATGTCAAAATGGAATGTGCATATTTAATGTCAATATGGAATGCTTTCCATGTGTAATGTAGAACATAGAATGTGGATTTTGTTTCTGCTATTGTTACGAGCACCAAGTTTTTTCACTTTAAACACTGGAATATTGAATTTGAATTTAAAAATAAAGAATTTTGTGAATAATAATACATTTCATGCTGATATGAAGAAATATTTCTCCTCAAATTTTTCTATGTCAAGACGAGATTTTATTTTAAATCAGTATAACATGGGCACATGAGGTTAAAACACATGGGGGTGAGGACATATAATACTAAAAATAATGGCAGCATAGGAACATGGGGGCATGATTTGGTTAGAAGTAAGGGGGCACAAGAATACGGAGGAATTGACTGCTTATAACGGCATGGAATGGAACACAGTGGCATGGAATAAACAGAAAGCAAAATATTTATTTTTCTTGATTTTATTCCGAAATGTTCTATTCCAAAATTTCTTTCTCTGGTAAGTTGTTTCCAGTTAAAATTGTTCCAGTAAAAGTCTGGCCAGTCTGCAAATTCATAAAACGATTTTATTCTTTCAAACTTAAAGTGCCTTTCTCGTTTGAAGCGTTTTCATACCTCTGCTTTGAATGGAGGGAATGGACAGACATTAGGATTATTCATTTGTTATGATAATTTATCTTTCAGTTTTAATATAAAACTTAGCAATCTTTATTTGTTGACAAAATTGCGGAAATAGCTGATACAAGCCCACTGATAGTTGTACCAGAGCATTTTGTGAAATGTAAGATTTTCCTATATATAAGAACGAGCTATTATATTTGTTAATATTTTGCATCTTGTTAATCTTATTTTTTTCAGCTTGTGGTGTTTCTTATGGATGTGTTTTTTTATTTTTTGGCAAATTCCAGCCTTGTATTTTTCGTGAAGAACGTGTACGAATCAGCGGACAATATCACTTAATATGACAAAGCTACGATTGACTTCTAAACTCCTGTTGTATGTTTCAACAATTTAAATATGAATGTAACTGAAAATGAAATGTGAATCTTGATTTTCAATGAGCCATGCACAAATGTTCAGTTTTATACCTTCCCCTGTAAAACAATATAATTAATGTCAATTTCAACGACAACACATTTATTCTTCATTTGTCCTCGTAACATTTGATTTAAACCACGTGCATTAAAAGGCTTCAAATGGGAGAAAGCGTTTTCATCTTGAGTTTGGGGTGGGTGGTTATTGTGGTTTCTGTTCTAAGAACAAGCTACCAGTCCTTGCTCTTATCTTCAAATTATTTTCATCTCAGTGCGCAAATTTGAAACGAAACACTCATGAACAATGCATCCAAATAGCTTTTTTCAAATAGCCAATCAACCCACATTATTTATTAGTATATGATGAAAATCGTTGTGATTGGTTATTTTCCAAATGTAAACAAACCCATGGCCTAAACAACCTGAATAAAATACGAAATTATTCTGCAGAAAATTGAAATTATTTTTGCTGAGGCTTGATACTTTTGCACAGATGTTTTTTTCTGCTTTGGCCAATTTTTTCTGTTTTGCTTCAACAATCAATACATAAGAAACATTCATGTTTATTATCACTTGTTTTTATATAATAAGTAATTTGTGTAGTAACAGTAATTTGTGTAGTAACAGTAATTTGTGTAGTGACAAAATAGTTTATTTTTTGGAAGTATTGGATCTGAGACTGAACATGTTCGTAATTTGTTCTTATTTTGTTGACAATCCCAGCCTCCATGTTCTTATAAAGTAAGTTCCTATAAAAAAGTGTATATGTTGTTTGGTGCGAAAAGGAAATTGAAATCGTGTTCTTCGTTTACTGTTGCTTCATCAGCAATTAAATTTTTCAAAAGGTTAGTTATTTGTCATATTTGTGTTGACCACACGTTCTTCTTCTCCAAATGCATTTTCCTTTCTGCAAGAGAATAAATATTGATCATAATTTTTTGTTTTTCGGCAGCTTGATTTTCGAAATTCAGTCAATTTAGCATGAGAGAAAATTATGTTTTATTCTTCAATTCTTCTTCTAGCCAATCACAGGACAGAACTTTTGTCATGTGTTCGCGAATACCACTATTTGATTGGCTGTCTTCAAAATAGAAAAAAAAACACGAGGTTATGAATGAAACAAAATTTTCACGTACCTTTTATACACCAGTTCGTTTGTAGTTTATTTAGACTAGCTTTAATTTTTTTTTCATTTTTTGATTAGCCAATTACCAGAAAGAATTTTTGTCCCATGCTTACTAATACCGCTATTTAACTGGCTGTTTTCAAAATGTAAACAAACTTGTTATGATGAATGAAATATAATTGTCGCGCATCTTTTATACACTGTTTCATTTGTATTTTATTTAGCAATGAGTTTGTTTACATTTTTGATTAGCCAATTACATAAAAGAATTTGTGCCACATGCCCACTTCAAATTGCAAAAAAGGAGGTTACGAGGAAGGAAATTATCACGCAACGTATTTTAACTTGGACATAAGAGCAATCGGATATGCTTTAATATAATTACTACTTCGTTGATCAGTGGTGGAGCCATGGAGGAGAATTGGAGAATGGGTCCGGAGCCCCATTTTTCAAAAATGTGATCTTCTTCAATTTTCCGAATTGGGGGGGGGGGTATATTGTTCACCTTAGGAGGTTGATGTTAGACTTTGCTACACTTGGCCGTAAGATAATATGATTGTACACAAGGGCGTTTTTATTAAAGGGAATTAGACGTTCTTGTGATTTGCTTTTGAAAATTCTTGCTATAATTTTTGTGATTCAGAATATCTATTACGGAAATAAGTGTCTAAAATTGGAACTTTATGCAAAGATATTTCCGCGGAAAAGTTACGTAAATTTAATTTGACGGAAAAGTTACCTGGAAGCCACAAACACATTTGGCCAGCAGCTTCTTTTTGGACATGCGTTTTGTTGAAAATGTTCTTTTTGACCTTGCGTGGCGGCCATCTTGATGACTAGAGAAGCTGTGTTTGTGTTCGTTAACCTGATTTTTACAAACAAATGCAAGAAAACACCAGACAAGATACGATCTAAATCTATGCTTTTTTATTGCGTTCGTTGGGCTATTTAACTACAATAGTTGGCTTGTCCAAATTTCTATGGGAGCTCGCCATACACCACAGTTTTAGTTTAATTATTAGGCCTAACTAAAATATAAATGCGTGCAATAGCATAGCTGATTGTTTTTAGTATAAAAAAAGCAAGATTTATTGTTGAAAAAGAGTTATCAAGGAGCAGCACAGTTATGTCTACAGTAGAAGAAGAAGTTCTCAGCATTGGAAAGAAGCTAGAAAATCTTGTAGAGCTTGCACAAGCAGTAAAATTATTCTTTATTTATTTATTTAGATTAGAGATAATATGCATGTTTATGTTTGATCCAGATTGAAAAGTTTGCAGATCACCCAGGGTATTTCTCCGTGATTAAATTTTTTGCACAGCTAAATTTGCATCATTAAAAAGGGCCTATTTTTTTAAGGAATTGCACATAATTTTGTGTGTGTTTCTTTGTATTCTCAAACAATTGTTTTATGTGCTTTCAAACAATAGAGCTATTGTTTTCACTGACAGCAAAGGTCTGAAATCCTACATACATACATACATACATACATACATAAAATAAACAACAAAAATGCATTATAATAGCACTAGTTGATAACTTTCCAGATTATATTTCTCTGTCATTATAATTTTTGTGCACTTAAATTTTACTCATTAAACAATTGGCTTGTTGCTTGTCACTTGTTGTTTTTTTTATGGAACTGCTTGGCTAAAACTGGGTGCTAAAATTATGAGTATGCTGGGATTGATGACTTTTAAAAGGAGAGCTGATGATCAAATTTCTAGTCTTTTTATAATCAAATTTCCACTCTTTACAATAAACGAAAATTGAATTATTGAAAGACCATGCTGAATATTTTTTTAGGATACAAATGCAGCTTTGGATAATTTGAAGAAATTGAAAGAATTACCAGTGACACTAGATATTTTACAGGTTTGTTTGTTGTTTTATATTTATTACAATGGATTTTTGAATTTTATTGTAAAATGGAGCAAAAAATGCTGTTGTATATAGGTTCCCAAAATAAACAACATTTAATTTTCATCTATTAGTAATTTACAATCGCAAATGAAAATCAGGTGGTATCTCTGTTAAGAACTTGATATAGCTATTTTTACTTATTAATAATTATTTTACTTATAATGTATATATAACTTATAACTTATTTTACTTATTATATAATATATATATATATATAATATATATATGTATAACTATATTACTTATAATTTATATAATATAAGTATATTTATATATATAAATTATAAATAATATATATATATTACTTATGATATATATATATATAATTTCACTTTTTAATAAATGTTTATATATCTTTTTTAATGTTATCGTTAAAAATATTACAATTTATATTTGTTAACATTCAATATTATTGCACAGACACTTTACAGTCAAGTTGTGTAAAAAACAACACACATATGTATCTTTCTCATGGAAAAGGGGCATGGGCCTTATCACCACACCTGAACTAATTTAAAGTTCTTTTCTTGTTAGTCTGCAATGTCATTAGAGAAGCTTATATTTAAAACCATGACCACCATTGTTAATTTTATGGCAGTTGATTGATGACCAGAAATGTATCAGCATGTCAAATTTTGAGAGTAACAACTTTTCAAAAAAATCAGTGAATTTTCTTATCATTACATCAATGGGGCAACATCAATCAATTTTTTTGTCATCAGTCATCAATGAAGTACTGAACCTTTTAACCTGTCATTGCAATATTTGCGTTAGAACTCTCATTAAGTCAAAGCACCCCACTCATTTTTTTGACACATCATATTTGAACATGTGAGGAAAAATGTGTATTCATTGATTATGGGTTGCTGCGTAATCTATGTGTAGTTGAATAAGATGGGCCAATAATAAGGACTTTGTTTGGTAGTACACTAAATATATACAATACATTTATGGAATATAAACGAATACACTAAATTTGGTAATACACTAAATAGAACATATTTTTGGACATTTGGATAAAAATCAGATAGATCGTCATATATTTTTACAAGAATATTTTGAAAGTGCGCAGATAATAATATGAACACAAATGGGGTTGATGAGAGGAAACTAAGAAATTTCAAGGGGGTGAAGAGAGGGGCCTTTTGTACCCAAGGTGAAAATGGCTTCATGATTTTAACTCTCAAACTTAACTGCCTCAAAGTACATCAAACCACCCCTCATACTTTTGATACAAAGGATATAATTGCTGTTCCACTTTCTGTGAAACCACTACGCAATTAAATACTCTTTTAACTTCTTTTTTAAGATCTACCCTGAAAAAATACTTGAAAAGTTGGAAGAAATTTGCGTTAAAAACATGTTTTTGATTAGGACCTATGAGCTACATACATCAACCATTGTTTTAATCAACTTAGAAACAATTAACACACGCTTTTATCCACACAAAACAATTATAGTTTTCCCCTAATCATGTGAGTAAAAAATGCACATTATGTGGGTAAAATTGTGCACTTAAATTGCTAATTACTTCCTCCGTTAATTAGAGTTTGGAAGTTATTTATAGTGTACCAGATAGACCTTTATTGGGGTTTTTTTTAATGTCTCATTATTGAATTAAAAGATAAACAATATTTTTAAAATCCAAAGTTTCTGAAAAATGCAGGCTTTAATTCCAATTTGAGCATATATGGAAGTGAAGCTTTAAGATTAATATTTTTATGCAAGAATTTAGTTGTGGTGGTGTGACAGCGGTCTAACAGCTTTGTCAAATGTTTTACGTTTCAGCTTCTTTTTAACTTGACACTTATTTATCAATTTTAGAAAACAAGAATTGGAATGTCAGTGAATGTGTTACGAAAAGCAAGCAGCAAAGAAGAGTTGCAAGGACTTGCAAAAGCATTGATAAAAAACTGGAAAAAGCTTTTAGGTAACTTTATTGTATTTTGAGATGATTAATTTACGGCTGCTGCACAAAAAATAGAACTTTTTTCCTTTTGAATGCATGGCAATGGAACATTTGGAGATTCTTAAAATAAGATAGGGGTAACTATGCATGAATTGATTGGAAGGTTCTTTTGCATTGAACTGCCGTAATTTCACTGGAAGAAACGATGTTAATACGCATGCGTTTGTTATTTCTCCAGAGGTAGGAATAGATCTATCAAGCCATGTGACCACTCTCTCGATAAAACATTTTTTAATTTTTGTAATATATTTTATGCTATAAAAACTCTTACTTTTGATGCACGCAGTATAAGAATACTAAACGTTCCCAAAGGGGTTGGTCACATGACTTAAATTGAGTGTAAACATTTTTGTTTTATTTTAAATTTTACAGACAACCAAGATAAACCAAAAGGTCAGAAATCACAGGACAAATGTGAGAGTCCAAGCTTGACAAGATCTGACAGCAATATGTCAAATTCGTCACAATCAAACATCACTCAAGCGGCAGCTGCAATTAGCCAGGTATGAAATTTGTAATACATTTTGACGCAATAATTAGTCGTCGTGGGAATAAGGACTTGTATGAGAGTTCTTATTTTTACAAAATGCTTATTTTTACACATTTTCGTGCAGGTTACAAATGGAAATGGAAGTAAACCAGTGAATAAGATCACGCCAAAAGCTCAAATTACTTTCCCACCAATAAAAGGCGATATTGCGGTCAGACAAAGATGCAGAGAGATGCTGGAAAATTCGCTGAAGACTGATCAAAATTCCGGTATGTATTATGATCTAATTTTTTATAGCGAGCCTAATCTCAGGCTTTTTATATATTTTGATTTTGTTGATTTTTCGTTTATGAGTGTCAAGTATATTTTCTCATGGGAATAGTTCGCATAGTTTTCTTGGAATGGCACTTTCGTGATTTGTATTGTTCTTTTCAACCAGTTGTTGGTGCCAGCCGCTAAAATCGGGAGGACAAATATGGAGAGGTCTCTGTGCGCCAACCTTTTTAAAAATTATCTTAGTAACCACGCCTTTTACTTTTTCGAGAAACGCTCATCATACTTTCCAGCGAAACAAAACTGATCTAACGAAAATCTTCACACTTTACCTTATCCAAGTTTTCTAGTCGATTTTAGCAGGAAGTAGGGGAGGCATGGCATGGTGCCACGGCTTTTAGCATTGATTCAAATGTTCAGCTTTTCCCCAAGAAGTTGTTCAGACAAGGTCCTAAAAATGAATTTAGTTGCAACATCTTGTTTAGATCCTGAAAACCTTTTTTTTTCAGGTGTAAATATTGCAGACTTAGCGGCTCACATCGAAGAAGGTATCCTTTACGAAAACAAAAATTTTTGAATTTAGATGGTTAAATTTAAATTTATTAATCTTAATTTATTTCAGTATTGATCAGCTAATGTTGGGGACCGTGTCAATTGACAGTGATTTCTTACATAGCTTTCTCTAAATATATGTTTCTCCTTGGTCGTACAGAGTATATTGAACGAATGACCCGAAAAATGTCCATACGTTTCCAAAGCTGCTATGGAGGAGCTTTAGATTTGATAATTTTGTTTTAGCTTGACGTTGATGCTTGAGGCTTCAAGTCAAACTTTTTTTGCAAAAATCTACAAAATAAAGGTTTCAAAGCGATTATCCCACGAGAACAAAGTGAAACTCTCTCAACTGGAAAAGGAAAACATCTCCTCCGCAACATTGTTTGTTTTTGTTTTCCAGTTGAGAGAATTTCGCTTTGTTCTCGTGAGATAATCGCTTTGCAACCAGTGTGTCAATTTCAACATTGTTGCGGAATTCTCCTTTGTTTGAGCTATACTAAAAGAAAACCAATGTCAATGGCTTCTAGAACCCATAATTTATTATTTTCAGCAGATTTCAACAGCATAATCCTCTATTTTTTATTTCGTTGAGTATAACTCAGTGATTATGGAGCATATTTTTGCAAATGAGGCATGAAACTATAAATTGAAGCTTTTAATACCAATTTCCAGCTAAATTGAAATCATCTAAATTGAAGCTCCTCCACAGCAGCTTCGCAAACGGGCATTTAGAAATTGTCCAATGAAAATTACCCTTATTTTGGTGACAAGGAATTATGGGTACTTTTCTAATAAATGGCCTGGAAAAATTGCACGTTTCTATCACTTTACCCCAAAAGTATTCCTCTTCTTGGTCAACGGCTTGATATTGTAAATTGCAGCTTTTGCCACCCAAAATTATGGCGGTAATTATTCGTTTGAATAACAGATACAATGCACATCGATTTGTGAAACAGTAAATTGTGCTGAAACTCTTTTACATGGATAAATAATATAAAATTAAAAACAAAATGAAACTGCAGTCACATTTGATTGTTTTGACGCCTTGACGTAATCCTACAGCAATTTTCGTCGAATTCAAAGACAGTGGAACGAAATACAAACATAGAGTAAAAAGCAGAGTTATGAATTTGCGAGACAAAAATAATCCAAATTTGAAGTTGAACGTCATCAACGGTGATATCACTCCTCAAAGGTTTGCCGTGATGAAACCAGAGGTATGCACTTTTATAATTTTGAAATACTGTAGTAACTAACTACATTATTTATTATACTGTAGTAACTACATCATTTATTATACTGCAATAGCTACATTATACTGTAGTAACTGCATTATTCATTATACTGTAGTAACTGCATCATTCATTATACTATAGTAACTACATTTAACTGTAGTAACTACATTTAACTGTAGTAACTACATTTAACTGTAGTAACTACATTTAACTGTAGTAACTACATCATTCATAATACTGAGTAACTACATCATTCATTATACTGTAGTAACTACATTATTCATTATACTGTAGTAACTACATTATACCGTAGTAATTACATTATTCATTATACTGTAGTTACTACATTATTCATTATACTGTAGTAACTACATCATTCATTATACTATAGTAACTACATTATTCATAGTACTGTAGTTACTACATTATTCATTATACCAGGTGTCCCAAAAAAAACCCTTATACGGGTTTTGCAAATATTATGCAAAAACGTGGATAGGAAACTTTTTGTAAACACATCTATTAAACAGGCTGATAACATGTAATTTGTAATTTGTGACTTCAATTATCAAAAACGCAAATGTAACAGCTGTGATATCGTCATCCATAATTTAAAGTCTTTTTCAGTGAAAACAACGCGTTTTGCTATTGAGGCGTTTCAGGCTCCAAGATGAAAAAATGTCATCGATTTCAAGTTCGTCAGTTTTCTTCCTTCCAAAAAAACAAACTTTGATTCCTTTATTCTTTTATGTCTTATTGAATAACAGGAACACTCTTGCACAAAATTGTTGTTCTATAGAAAAACAAGAATTCTAGAAATTTTGTTTTGTTTACCTTTAGATAAATTTTTTCCCTTGTTGAATTGTAGATTTGAATGCAGCGAAATTGATCAGCTTGAAACTCATGACACTTATTGTAAGGCCTAAAATGTCTGAATTGCATCATTTGTTGTTTTCGCTGCAAAGACCTTTTTGGACATAAATGGATATCATCGCCGCTACATTTGCGTTTTTAATAATCGAGGTCACAAATTGCTCGTATGCTATCAGGCTGTTTAATAGATGTGTTTACGAAAAGTTTCATATTCACGATTTTGCATATTATTTGCAAAACCCATGTAAGGTTTTTCTGGGACACCCGGTACTGTAACAACTATATTATTCATTATACTATAGTTACTACACTATTCATTATACTGTAGTTACTAAATTACTCATTATACTGTAGTTACTACACTATTCATTATACTGTAGTTACTACATTACTCATTATACTATAGTAACTACATTATTCATTATACTGTAGTTACTACATTTTTCATTATACTATAGTTACTACATTACTCATTATACTATAGTAACTACATTATTCATTATACTGTAGTTACTACACTACATTATTCAGTATACTGCAGTTAATACATTACTCATTATACTATAGTTACTACATTACTCATTATACTATAGTAACTACATTATTCATTATACTGAAAAAATGAAACTATATTAGTTGCTGGGGCCTTACTATATTAGTTATGGAGAACATAGCCTTCAAATTTTTGAATGGTTGATCTCATTGTTTTTTCCTTACCAAGTTGAATAACATTCACACCTCTCGGCATTGTTTGAATGGGATCTCAACAGTTTTAGGTTTCTGAACTAAAATGAATTGCATGCTTCGTTTTTCAAGTTTTTGTAAAAATAATTTTTGCATTTTAAATTAAACATCCATGAATAAATATGGCCAAAGACATTTGAGATCAACTATTCAAAGATTTGAACGCTTTGTTGTTACGGAGTTAAACATTGATTAAATTGTACAAACATACTTAATCAAAACTTTTAAATTTCCTGCGCGAAAGATCGTCACATCAAAAAGTTGTCTTGTCTCGTTCATTATATATTGGTTGCCTATGTTGTGGTGGAAGGCGTGGAATCTGTTGTTTGGGATTACAAATTGTTTTGTATTGTTTAATTCCTGAATCCTTTGTTTTCAAAATTAACATTTGTTTGTTCTGTAAGGGAGAAATTCGTAGAACAAAGGAAATCCGGTCGTCCACAGGGAGACCATAGGGAGTTTAAGCAGCTATGACGGCAACGTCAGCTGAAACGTCATGTTAAATCACCAAAATAAACCCCATTTCCCTTTTTGCTTGGATAGTCGTTTTTCTTAAATTTTCCATATAAATAAGGGTAATCTATTTCAGAATTCAGGAATCGGCAAGACATTTGGCAATGTGAACTTTCTTTACTGGGAGCGATCGTCACAATGTGTTGAATACTGAAAACATACAGTTATGGCAATGTAAATTCTGAAAGACAACTTCGGGATCTCCTTGGAATGAACTCAATCAAATTGAAATAAATGCAAAGAGAGAAGGGGGAAAACTCTGCGGCTTTGTTTATTGTTGTTTTCTAGGCTTTGTTGACAGGTGTGAAACCTATTCTTTAGGTGACAAATTGCATTGTCGTGTTCATAGCTGTATTTTTTTGTTTTTAAAAAATCATTCATGTTCCTTTGTTCTAATGACACTTTAATAATTAACAGGAAATGGCAAGTGAAGAATTAAGAAAGACAAGAGACGAATTGACAAAACAAGCTATCAAAGATCATCAATTAGCTGTCACTTCTGGAACAGGCACGGATCAGTTCAAATGCGGTAAATGTGGCAAAAGAAATACCACGTATAACCAGGTAAATTATTACCGTTTTACATTTAACAGGGTTAAGCATGATAAAACTATTTATTTCATATCATGCTTAACAGAGCTGTTACCCATACTTAACAGGGTTAAGTATGGAAACACAGACAGACAGTGTTGTGAAAATGTTTGAGATTCAAATCCGGTAGATGTGGCAAAAGAAATACCACGTATAACCAGGTAAATTATTACCATTTCACATTTAACAGGGTTAAGCATGATAAAACTATTTATTTCATATCATGCTTAACAGAGCTGTTACCCATACTTAACGGGGTTAAGTATGGAAACACAGACAGACAGTGTTGTGAAAATGTTTGAAATTCAAATCCGGTAGATGTGGCAAAAGAAATATCACGTATAACCAGGTAAATTATTACCATTTCATACTTATCAGGGTTAAGCATGACAGAACTATTTATATCATATCATCATTAAGAAAGCTTCCGGATTTTATTTTTTTCATTCACAATTGTCATTATATTAACTTTTGTTTAAGGTCCAAACAAGGAGTGCTGACGAGCCAATGACAACCTTCGTTCTTTGTAATGAGTGCGGAAAGAGATGGAAGGTATTGTTTGAATCGTTCGTCTTATTTTGATTGACAGTTTCAGCTGATATATTGAAACAAAAACATACATACTGGGTTACCCGAAGAAATGCTTAAACTTTTAAAGGGTTTCAAAAATTACCATTTACCAATTTAAAAATTCAGCAACTCGTGGGAAAGATAAACTTAATTTTCGAAGCCATTTCTATTTATCAACCATTCACAAAATTCTAGCTTCAAAGAACTACTTGTGACCTTCGTTTTTCTTAACCCTTTCACCCCTGGAAGGGCCATATTTCCATTACTGAACAGTGTAAAATGTCATATTTTCAGGAGGTAAATGAAGACAGAACATTATGTGAATTTCTAATATTTTAACGCTAATTTAATTTTTGAATTAAATTGGTTTGTAAGAGCTACCTCCTGCAAATGAAACTTCCATGGGATTTGCCTGTTTAGCAAAAATTAATCCAGGCGTTAAGCTGTTAAATAAACTGTCAATAAAGCATACAATATTGTGACAAATAATTTGACCTTTCCTCCACAGAAATGGCACGATTATTAACTCTTTCACTCCCTGGTTTATTTCTAATAAACAGGCAAATCCCATGCAAGTTCTATTTTGCAGGGGGTAGCACAAAGGATCAAACTAAATTAAAAGATGAACTCTTGTTAAAACCTCTTGAGATAAGTTAAAATTCCGTCACTGTCTTCCCCCTGAAAATATGACATTTTACGGTGTTTATCAATAGGCCACATGGCTCTTCCCGTAGGGACATAGGGACAAACTTTTTTTAATTGACTCCGTATCATTTTTCAAAGTTTAACTCATTTTTGTGAAGATTCAAGGGTAATGAAATTGGTTTATATCCAGACTCAAGTTTTTTTTACGAGTAGATGTGATCTGATAGATATATATTCTTCACAATACACTGATATTCCAACCAGAAAAAAGAATAGAAATTTCGTATTTGGGGAAGAAAAATGATAAACGAATGATTTTCTTCCCTTCTTTTCCCATCCCTTTCCCTTCCTTTTCTCCGCAGTACCCAAAATATGCATAGTTCCCCCGGAGCTTAACAGCAAAAGGCATTCCAAATTACAAGAAAATTCACGGGGAGAAAATGGCATGTTGAAACCTGGCTCAGGGAAAGGAAATGAGCTTTCATGAAGAATATTTACCTCTGTGTGATCTATATTAAAATGTTGTTTTTTCTTTCTTAGTTTTGCTGAATGGATCATACATTTCATCAGAAATTATAGATGCTTGATCGACAACCGAAGTGTATATTTATTGAGAGAGTTTTACAAGCCAACAAACATACTTTGAAATGAAAGAGTCTACAATTCAGGGTAGTGCTTTAGATCTACTTTTGAAGCATTGGGTATTTGCTTCTGCTCCTAACATGCTTCTGCTCTCATACTTACAATACATACAGAAAAACGACTTTTATGTAATAGTTTGAGAACGTGTGATGTTTTATTGAAAATTCATCAAATTTCTTTATCACCAAGTATCATGTAAATAACCGTAATATTTTTGTTTCTGAGTCACTACTGTTCGTTGGGACGTTAGATTCTTCCAAAATGCCATGTTTTTCTTGGTAAATAAAAAATACATTTTTGGGGGCTTTCGCCACGAGAGCCCAATAAAACTTGACATGTCTTCCATATGTTCCTTTATTTTCTTGAGTTCTTTTGAGCTTTTGTGCTTTCTTTACTTTCTGACGAAGGACTCAGCAAACAAGAGAACAAAACATATTTAGCGAGTGCTTCGAATTCACACCTTCGAATTCAGCCATCCGTGAAAGTTTACTTCTTTGTTTATGTTGATATGGTTGAATTAGCTCAATGGTGGGAAATCTTTTAAAAATAACAATGGCGAATCGCTTTGTTTTTATGGAATTGCTTTGATGCAGCTTTGAACCGATTTCACACTTTCAAATTCAGCCATTTGTGAAAGTTTGCTTCTTTGTTTATTTTGATTTGGTTGAATGAACTCATTAGAGTAATTTTAACGCAATGCTGGATTTTCTGAATAACTAAAATTTTTATAGTCAAAATAATAATCAAATAAAAATTTTTGAACAATTAGATTTTCTGAATAATCAAAAATTTTGTCCGGAAATTAGAAATTAGACAAGTTTTGAAACCATTTCTCGATTGTTTGACCTTTCGTGCAAAAGGCAAAAGGTTGCTGCGCCTTCAACAATGGCCCCGTAACTATGAAGGAAATAGCCTCCTTCTAATTCACACTTAAATAGTAAGTCATAAGTCACGTTTCATTGATTCTATTTTGGCAACAGCCAGAGGACAGTCTCAAGTAAAGATTTGTAAACATGTTTGAGTTCCGTCTTGTGTACTCATCACCATTTGTCAAAGACCATTTCGTGCGATCGAAAGTTCTGGTGCTTTTGATAAATAAATAAAAGTTATCTGACAAAAGGTAAAAGATTTAAGCATTTATTGTGTTGCTGCTTAGCAGAGACCACTCGACTGGCCTTTTTTTCGCCCGTATCCAAGGAAGTAGGCGGTGTATGGTCGTGGCGGCGGCATAAAAGAGATGTATTTTAGGTTAGGCCAGTTCATTGTTCATTTGAGTGTGAATTTGTTTGAAATGATAATGAAATTAAAACACCTTTGGCTTAAATAAAAGGATTGTGTTCAGAGGCACGATCTTTTTTTAAGGTCACGAGTTTCTCACGTTGGAGGAAGACGAACGAAGGGACGAAGAAATAGGACTGTTGTTCTTGTTTGTTGTGCAGAAAAAAGAGAGGCGAGGTTAAAAATGTTCTTAAAAACACTGTTATTATGTATGGTCCAACGAACTGATGAATGATATGTCTGCAATTGTTTGTCAATTTCAATTAATTGTTGCATCTATTTGATTTGAACAAATACAATAAAATTAATTAAGTTCCAACTTTATTAGCATTACATTTGAATATAAATTTATTGAAAAACCGTCAGAAATGCTTCTACCTGCTCTCCACTGCAAATGTATGTTATGTAATTACATCATATTTATCTTTGACGACCAATGAATGATATATTTCTGATTCTGGTTACCCCAAAATGTTTTAATAATATTACAAAATTAATGATGCAAAAGTTGGAATTTAATATTTAATTAATTTTATTGCACCTGTTCAAATAAATGCAATTTTTTACAATTAAATCTTGAACCGAGTTGCTGTGAAGTGATGCCTTCTACAATGTCCTGACGACACTTTTAGCAGTAAAAGCATTTTTCTCAATGAACATTGGGTGCACCATTGCCATACTCTGCAGTCATGTGAAATACAAAGTATAGGACTTTAGAAAAACAAGAGAGTATCCAAATAAGGCAATTGTTTATAACAAATTATTTGCAAATTGGTTGCAAATTTTCAGTAAATTAATCTTGGATTAAATTTAGTTTATTTTCTGTCAACTACCATAATTTTAGGGGAATTTTTAATTTTATATAAAAAATTGTTTTCTAGAACAATGCTGTTGATGTGAAAAGTCTTTCCAACCCATTATGTTAGGAAAATGGAAGTTTTGAATGCCAATATCACACAGATTAATTCTTCTTGGAAAATTAGACACCATAATAATAATATGGATCATCACACTGCATTGGAAAATCCTCCACCAAATGAAAAGACAATTAGCACTTCAGTGAAATTTACAAACACTGATGCAATGCAAAAAATGAAGAAATCTAGGAAGAAAGGATTGTTTATTTCTTATGCACTGGATGCTCCATATGAAGAAAAGAAATTTGTCATAGAACTTGCAAAACAACTTAGCGAAATAGGAATGCATGATGATGTATGGTTTGATCGAGATATTCTTCAGGCTGAAATTGCAAGTCCTTTTATCGTTAGTGGTCGTTTGGAGGTTGCTGAAAAATGCAAGGGAGCTGTTGTAGTTTTGTCAGAAAGCTTTTTCTTGTCACCTCAAACAAGAAGTGAAGCAGAAATTTTATTTCTTAGAACTTTCAAAGACTTCAACGCAAATGGAAAAATTCAAAGACCTGAGTTGCTAATTGTGAAGTTGAGTAATTGGGATAACGGTTTTGAGAAGGGATTTGAATATTTTGTTGAACATGTTACAGTTGATTTAAGTCTTGGCAAAATTTCAAGATTATCAGAAGCAGAAAAGGTGTCAATGTTTTTGTCAGTTTTTAACAAACAACTAGACAATCTATCGAGTGGGTTTTCTTTGCGAGTTCCCAAAATACTTGAGGATATTTCTACATCAATTCAATTCAGATCAAGACCATTAATAAGCTGGACAGTAAAAGATGTTCAAGATTGGTTGACCATGCTGAAAATCCATGAAAAATACATCATATCTTTTGAAGAATTTGAAATAGATGGTTATTTACTGCAAGCTTTGACTGATTCTGTGCTGTCTAGCATTTTGGCAGTAGACAGTCAGATATGTAGAAGAAAGATTTTGCAAAGAGTAAAGGCAGTTGTTGATGAAGAAGCAAGAACTGGAAGGTTTGATGAATGGTATAAATACAAAACTGCTAGAGCAAAACAACATAATGTTTATCTGATTCAAGATCCTGATGATGAAGAACTAGGAGGCATTGTGAAGCAAGATTTAGAAAGCAAAGGGATCAAGGTATTTTTTGTTACTTTTGCACAGCATGTTTAAATTGGGAGTAATTTTGCTTGAATGTTCAAAAAAAGGCTTGATTGTTTATTTCATTTAACTCATTGTCGTATTGTGCAATGGAAAGATATTGTCAGCTTCTTCACTCTGCATCAATTTTCATTGTGCCATCATCTTCAAGGGTAATACTTTTACAAACATGGAGATTTAGCTGTTTGTCTTAACTAAATTATCCTTCCTTTGTTGTTCAGCCTGTTATATTGAGCCAGCACAGGTTTTTTTGGTTTATATATAAGTTTATATAGATCTTATAGTTTATATATAAGTTCTATTTACCCAATTTTGCTTGTGAACTTTTTATTCAAGATGTTGATCATTCTATCTTTGTTTTCCAAAATTTACAAAAAAATTAACCTTCTGTAAGCTGCCCAGTATCCTTTCATGCAATTTTTTCTATACCACCATCATGCAAACTTTCCCAGGAAAGAAATAAAACAAGGCAAGCTTGAGTGAACTGCAAGCAATTCTTTCATGGTATAAATCCATGTTCTATCACATAAGCTTTTTTGTTCACTTCATCTCTCGTCAATGACAAGATATGGCAATGGATTTCACAATGAGAAAAAACACAAGGCGAGCTTGAACGTTCTTTCAGAACGTTTTTTCATAGAAATTTCTGAAATGGCATGTTCAGGCCTGTACATATGAATCTTAATGGGCGTGCGGCATTTCGCACGCCTTGGCGATTTTAGGCGTGCGATAACAATTTTAGGCCAAAATGAACGTTACTTCAGGCCTCGTACACACCATTCTGTTTTCATTTTGATCCGTTTTTGCTGCTGAAAACGAAGCTTGTTTATGTCCCCGTTCAGACTGGTCCGTTCTCAAATAAAAATGATTAGAAACGCTGTGAAATTCACATTTGCTTCACGAAAACAACGCT
>JAYJMH010052191.1:0-13426 GCA_036873815.1 Phacellophora camtschatica | reverse complement strand
ACGACTAGACTTTTTACTAGATTTTCTGTATAGTAAAAAGTCTAGTGAAAAATCTAGTCGTTTGGCCGGGGCTTAACATAAATAAAAAACATATTGACAAAAAAATTTAACCATACACGTTGCATTGTTAGTTTGCGTTCTGTGAATAAAACAAAAATTAAATTAAATTGACCTTGTTTACAGTCCCCTTTTCCCCCAAAAATGTTCCAATGTTTGCAAAGCTGATGTAGAGGACTTTTTTTTTGAAAATTTCGTATTTGCTGTACCTTGATGTAAGAAGCGTCAACTTAAAGTTTGATACCTTGTTTGCCAAAATCTATTAACTAATCTCTGAGCTATATTCAGAGAAACTAAAAATAAAGGATTTCAGCTGCTGCAACTTGCTGACTTGAATAGTACATTAATGTGGCTTTCAGAAAGCCATTAACGTTGGCATTCCTTCAGTATAGCTCAGGGAATACTTTTGAAGATTTTGGCAAACAAGATATCAAATTTTAAGTTGAAGACTCTTACATCAAGGTAAAGCAAAAGAATAAATTTCAAAACTTAAGCTCCTCCATAGCAGCTTTGCAAACGTGGGAAATTTGTTTTGATAAAATTAACGTACCATGCATGAGAATTAGTGACAAATCGAGCAGCAACTGGGCTTATTTGTAGTGTGTATGTATCATTAGCTGAATACTCGAAGAGTCCATAGTATGGATCAAAACATTGTCGCGATATCAGAAAAAAGAATTCGCGAGCAGGCCCTCCGTAGTCGAGGCCTTCCTCACCAAGAAACTTGATATACAGCCTGTCTCTCTGTAATGCACGTGGAGATTGTTTCATCAATTGTTCGTATGCGTCTGCGACAACATGGCCTCGACGGATTTTCATTCTAAAGAATAATAATGATAGTATCAACATGCATCAAGAACACAATTATTCTGCAAAACAAATTTAATATGCGAGTAATTATTTCCACCCCTGAAAAAGCCATATAACTTATTGATGAAATTAAGAAAATAACGAAGCATTAAGGGGTAAAAATGTATCAGTTAATCTTTATTACACCCAGATCAATCTCCAATTAACAGGCAAATCTTATGTAACTTTCATTTTGCAGGGGGTACCACATACAAACCAACTATTTGAAATCAACAAAAAGTTGTGCCTGCATTAACCTCCTGAAAATATTACGTTTTACGTTGTTTATCACTGGGTGATATGGTGATATATAAGTTCACAACAGTAGATGATGAAAAAGTTATTACCACTCGCAGGCATCAATAAAATTGGTGTTAGATTTCTAAATTGGTGTTAGATTAATCAGTGTATCATTTCTAAAAACACACTCAAAAAGGTACATTAATTCCAAAACAATATCCAAGAACACAGCGCAGATTATATATAGATAAATATCAAACTAAATTAACGATTAAAAGTATTTTACTTAAAAGTATTGTAACGCATTTGAATGGTTTTAACTATCCACGTAAGTAAAACATCTTCGAAACTGACCGTATTTTACCAGGGCCTTGACCATAACCGGATTGAACCATTTGCCGATGAAATGACCTCAATTTCGCTTCAAAGTCTCGTCTGTACGGAGCTGGTTTTCGCATTACAGGCGGTCCTGCAACAAAATAAACAGAAAATCACTCAACAACATAATTAAAATTGCATGAAAAATTTTATTCTTCGTGCAGACTCAAAACTCTTCTAGGCTACGCGTAGGCTAAAAACGTCTTAACCTTAAACATCTAAAAGTCTAAAACATCTTAAGCAACAATCGCCTTGATGCATGTTTATCTTCAAAAATTCAATCAATTTATTCAATTTACTTCAACACTAGCAAAAATTCAATCAATTCATTCAATTTACTTCAACACTAGCACAAAACAATAACACTATTAAAAACACAGTAGATTACTTCCCTCCTTGACAAATCTTAAATATTATGACGACAAAACTATATATATATATGAAAATATAAATTTATTGTGTGTTCATACCTTACATGTAGTTCTTGACAAATTAATGTGTCAATACCCGATATTTTGATTCAAAATTCAAAATTCAAAACAATAACATTATGAAAGATAAATTCAAACAAATTTGCTTGCAACTGAGTTAAATCTTTTGTTGATACATCGAGTACAAGCACTACATTTTGCTGGGCAAAACGGCCAAGTCTCTCCGAAGGGGCCAATCTCGTTCCCAAAGGATAACTTTCAGAGAAGAAGTACATATCTGATCCCTACTACCATAGAGAGGCTGCACAAGTCGATTTGAACTGAACTGCTGGACCCCAACAAGCGAATGGTTGTCATACAGTTCAATTGCCACAAAGCTTCTCCTCAAAGACATGGCCACAATTTGGGATAGTATTTTTACCATTCAAATCCCATTATAATGTGGTGTTTTTGTCTTTTCGAATCTCCAGAAATTAAATCAAATATGGACATGAGATTCTACTCTTTCGAAGGAGGGTATAAAACAAAAACAAAGCAAGGTCTAATCCGTTGCACACACAAAACATTTTAAAATTTGTCTTACGTTGCTGATCTTTGGGTGTTTCTTTGCCAGTTGGTTCCTTTGGTTCTGGCGATCGACGCATTTCAGCATCTCTCGTATAAGAGGGTGATATAAATGATTGAATATCGTCTTCAAAAATGCTAAAATAAATAAATTTCGTGTTAAAATAAGTCAGGCTCAGCAAGGCCGCATGGTCATCAGTTATTGCAATTAGTCAGGCTAATGTATCAGCGAACATAACCCTTATATGTCATGGTGGTGATGGCCATCAGTTATTGCAATTAGTCGGGCTAATGTATCAGCAAACATAACCTTTAAATGTCATGGCGGCTTTAAATGACTGTAAATTTGACAACAATAATAGATTAGAAATGTAGAAATTGGTAGTTAAACTAAACTTTGTTTGCGGAATCCAATTCGAGAATAAAAAAGCAACATCTCCAAAGTCTCCATAACGGTGGCCTTGTCGTGAAAAGGTCGATTACACATGTCTTACCTAAGAAGCATGACAAGTTCTATGTCATTTGAAAGTCGTTCGAGCGCTCGAAGTCCATCTCTTTGTATAACCATTATTTTGCGTCTGATGAAAAAGCAAGCAAACATTTATAAATCATATATAGTTGAAAATAGAAGAAAAAACTAAACAGCAGAAATTTCATGTAGAAATTACAAACGGGATGGCTTCCTAGATGTTTACATGCACTCTGAAGAAATGAAAAATTCAAAATTGTCTACTTAAATGTGCTTCATGGTAAGTTGTAGTTTTATTCCAATTTTGTATTCAAATCAAATAAATGTTTTCAAATCTTTCATTTTCTTAATAAAATCAGAAAGTTAAATTTCACACCAAAAAGTAAAAAAATAGACAGCGATAACAGCACAAAAACAAAAATCTATATGGTAAATGTACATATTCGTAATTATTTCACCTGAGTGCATTCTTTGACGAAAGACTCGGGTCTTTTTTCTTCAGAATATCTTCAATGGCAGGTTGCTTCAAGAATGCAATGACTCTTTCATTGTAAGCTGAAAGGAAAATATAAATTTCAGTGCCATTTCTGTACTCAAAAAAATATCGGAAAAATTGAATATAAACCAACCTTTTGTTAATGAGAATCATTTCATGATTAAAACTAAATCATGTAAGAATCTTTGAAATATTAGACAATTACAAAGATATGCTAGGGGCCGGTCATTAAATATGGCGAGGGGGGGAATTTGATTTGAGAAGACCCCCAAATAAGTTGAAGACGTCCCTTGCCAGTCACTTTCTTTTTAAGAATTCCCTATTTGGCGGCAATTTGAAAAGATAAAGATTACGCAACTCAAAAAGCAGCCAATCTGGTGAAAATTCAAGCAAAATTGGTACACCAATTCTGGCATCTCTGCTGGTTTAGAAATTACATCAGAAACGGATTTCTGTTGCAGCGCATTCAAGAATACGAATACTCTTGGTAGATTAAATAAAATTATATTAACTCTTACTATTAAATAAACACTTTATAGTCAGTTAGATTCGAACATGAATCTGTGGCAACTGTAAGCGGGAAAAATAGAAATATTGAATATCAATAAACGCACCTGAATAAAAAAAATCATACTCTTTATAAAAATTCAGAAGTTTAGGTAAAGTGCCTTTAACACCACCCTTTCTAAACATGCTCGTGAGTTTTGTATATCAAAGCACTTACTTTCTGGTTGAAGTTGTGGTTGCGCTTTGGCGACAACATGTTGTGTTTGTCTTGTACTTTTCGGTGTAGCTCCTTGAACTCGTGACGATGCAGTAGACACGGGAGTCGATTGTTGCGGCGTCCCTTGACGAGATTTTTTGGCACTAGATACTTCAGGAGAATTATTGAATGACTGCATCTGAAAATTTAGTGGGTCAGAAAATTAGTAACCATGGCAAATGCCTGACAAAGTGGCGCTGAGGCCTGTGGATCTTACGTAAGCGGCACCAAGGGAATGGGAATTGGTCCTAAGGAATTGGGAACATATATACATATACTTCATATAGCCTCAACCTATACAGGGTTTACAATTTTCATATGTTAATTGTTTACACATTTCTAACAACCCTTACGATATTAACGATTGGGTTGCTGAGATAGAAAAACTTCTTTCTTTCTCAGTGACACTGAAAATACACGATTCGATGATTTTCACAGCCAACATTCCCGAGGACCCTAAAGACCGGAAACCTGCCATTATGGACCAAATAAACTTTGGCGCGAAAGCAAAATGGCGAAAACCTGTGGCACGTGACCCTGTTTTTATGCATGACTGGTAACGACAACTTGCATCAAGATATTTTTCTGTATCTCCAGAACGAAACCTGATCTTGGAAATTATGATTTTTTTAAAGCTCAAATATAAAGGAGAGTAAAAGTGTCTTTTTCCTCTGATTTCATGTTTACGCGAGAAAAGTAAAAATCCTAGAGCAGCATCACCTGGAATGAAACGTCGCCCTAAAATTAAAAACCTTCTTTTCTACCATCAGTTCATCCCATAGACGTTTTGGAAACAATTAATCTTACAAAGAGTACACCTGGCTTGAAGTTATAACATACAGCTTCCACAAATTCAAAAAGATTATCGAAAATACAAAGGTGTTTCATTTCAGGGCAACGTTCCATTCAGGTCAGGGCGACAATACTGCAGGTAGCTCACTTTACCTCTTCTTACCCTGTATATCCTTAGCACAAACAAGAATGTTTGATGATGCAAAAGGATTCAGAAACATGACATACAAGGTTGTAGAAAGCTAAAATATTTGACAAATAAATATTAAATATATTTAATGTTCGAGATCAAAACAGCCAAGTTCTAAAAACGCTGCTTACATTTCCATAGCAAAGGAAATTTGTTGAAAAAATAAACGATCGATTTTTTCGACATTTCTTCGACGTCTCTGAAGTTACAGTAAATCTATTTCGAAAAGATACTTACAACCGGGCGGCCTCTTGGCCCAGCAGAAGACGATTCTTCGAAAGGCAATCTGGGATCGATAAAAGTTGTGCTTCTAGTTGCGTGATCGATAAAGTATGTCTGAAAATTGATCAAGATAAAATATTTTTTTTTAATGTTACTAAAAACTGATCAAACGTTGTTGTTAAGATTAAAAAAAACTAGCAACATCACACATAGCTATGTTTGAAATGAAAATAAAATGCCTACTTGCAGTTAAAAACAATAAAACGACACTGTTAAGATATATATAATTCACTAATGTAAATTTATAAAATGTAAAGTTCCATGAATATTGAAAATATAAAAAACAAATAAAAAATTTGCGATCGATTTTTCGACATTTTTTCGACGTCTCTGAAGTTACAGTGAATCTTTTTCGAAAAGACACTTACAACTGGACGGCCTCTTGGCCCGGCAGAACTTTTATTCGAGTATATAAAACGAAATACATTGTAAGACTATGCATTTGTTTCAAATACAATTTAAGTGCACTTGCCTGGCTGTATTGATCAGATTTCTTCTCCCAGCCAGCGGGAAGCTCAACAGCTGGACTCGAAAAGAAGTTCAAAAGAGTAACTAGATCGCGACTGTGCTGGTATCTGAAAAAGGAAAAGAAACTTAAAACGATTAACAATATTTCGCAAAGTCAAAATAATGCTTCCATGAAACGTGTAAAAATTAAGATAGATTTTATGGGACACTGCACTTTAGTGGACCAAGTTTGCAACGGTTTTGACGAGCTGAAAAATGACGGATCTATGGGGTGGATTGTGCCACGGCTATTGGCAGCTATGAATAACTGACCAATAGGGTCCATTTTTTGCATGTCATTAGACTTGCCCCAAGTCTATTTTGTGCCAAATCACAAGCCAAATCGTACTCAATATAACGAGGGAATGTCATATAGAGGGAATCTTTCATAGCATTCCCTCGATATGGCATTCCCACGATATATTGAGTACGAAATAAAAATTTGTGATTTGGCACGAGATAGACTTGGGCTAGTCTAACAAGTCATAGATATTACACTTTCATGTGATGAGTTCTCGTGTGGTCTGAAATTGCTTAAAAATAATGTGACCCTCTGGTATAATCTTTCAAGAGATCACTTAGCCAGCAATGAATTGAATAGCACGTTATTTTTAGCACTGCTTGCCTTGTATCAGTCAACTGTCCTTTAAATTTAAAATTTAAGTAAAATTTTTTAATCAAAATTACTTCTAATTAAAATTAAAATTTAACATTTAATTAGTCAGTAATAGAATTGTTGTCGCGTTGATTGGGATGCATAAAAATTCCCCTGCGCTCCTACATTTCAGCATCTTCAATTTAATGTTCTAAACACGAGAAATAAAAATGGGAGAAAAGTTTACAAACCTTTCGAATTTGGTAGGATCAGCCCTGATTCGATTAACCATCTGTTTCAAAGTAGCACTTCGATGTAAAAACTGACTTGCCATCTAAAGCAGAAAATAAAATAAATAAAATAAAATAAAGGATAGATCGAAAAGAATTTAAAATCGAAAAGACTAGATTTCGCACCTCAAAATCAGATTTCACACGTCAAAGAGAGCACTCAATCGAATCGAAGGAAACAAAGAGAGCAGAACTTTATGGCTTTGTTTATAGCGGTTTATTTTGGTTTGCTGTAAAGCGTGAAACCTATTATTTAGGGTAACACTATGTATTGTTGTTCTCAGAGCTGGATCTCTTGTTTTATAATATTCTTTTATGCTCTGGTAACCAAAGCTAAATCGATAACAAAAGCTCTCAAGGGATATAAAACATGAGTTCGAGAGGGTTAACTGCATACATTCTTGCTGACTCTAATTTTTAATAAATTTAAGCTATTGACTCATTTAGGGTCATGAACCACAAAAACCGTAAACTCCAGCAATAATTGCTGGAAAATACCCTTTAACTTTCAATAAGATGAAACTACAAACCCCATGGTTGTTGATGTATTGAAAAAAATCTCGGCGACGAATGAATTTGCATCCTGGTGTATTTTCAAAAGCATCCCTTCCTTGTCGCTCTGGGGTATGAACTTTGTTAGGTGTCCCGTCTGTTGTCTCTTCAGTGAGGTCGTTTCTTTGTCTTACAGCAGCAACATTATCCGGGGGTTGCTTTCGAGATAAACGACGCGGGCGATCACGTTGATTTTCCGGTTCAGCTTCTTTTGCTTCGGAGGGTAAAATTGTAGGCCGGCTTGTTTCACGCCGTTGTCCTCGAATAGTCCGGCGTAAACTTTGATACCTAAGTGGTAAATGATAAATACATTAAATGTATGCATCACATCACAGCCAAACATTAGAAAACATACACATCTTAAAGAGTTTTTTAAGTATAAATTTTTGGGTCTTGGATGAAATTTTTCACAACACACAATTATTCTTGCATTTTTAAACATTTTCACTAAACAAATTTTTGCATCTGGACTTATTTCATTTGTGCTTTTCTGTGTAATGACGACGGGGGACACATAGTATTTTGCTCCCCGTTTAATAGTAATTGTAAAGTAGCTTGTAGGCGAGATTTTAGACGAATGTATTTTGTATTCAAGTTTTATTTTGCATCTTCTAATCGTATGGTACAGACCCCCCTGAGCGGTCTGTGCCATTACCTTACTCCTCTACAATTTGTGGTGTTGTGTCGTGGAATTTTCAAAGGTCTGTTTATACGAGGAAAATCCTCTCACCTTCCAGGCTTTGAGCTTGGATATCCCCTTCCAAAGAATCCTTTCCATTTTTCATCTTGCATTTATGTGGCAAACGAACAAGCCCGGTTAGGTGAGATCTCACTCTCTGCCAGAAGTGGGATCTCACTCAGGTGGGATGAAATTTCCCAAAAAAATGCTGGGAAGTGGGATGGAGGCTGGAAGGTGGGATAAAAACGTCAGTTGTACGCATGCGTTTATTTCAGCCTCTTGTCTAAATTTGTTTCATCTTCCAGCATATAACCAGGAATGTGGGATAATTTCACATATAAACGAAGGCTGAAGTTCATCTCACTTCGCAGCTAATAGCCTAAAAGGTGGGATGATTTTCCTCCCCAAGTCATGAAAAACAATGTCGCGCAATTTCATAGTTTTATTGTTAAAATCTAAACCCACATCTTTTCATGATGGAGGTAAGGTGTTTCTCTTTCGCCTCGAAAAGGGCCATATTGTCTATCGATAAACAAAGTAAAGTGTCATATTACAGGAGATAAATGCAAACAGAACTCAGTATGGTTATTTCAGATATCTGAATGTATGTTTGTTTTCTGAATCAAGTTGGTTTGCATGTGCTACCCCCTGTTAAATAAAACTTAGACAAGATTTGCTTGTTAATTCTGGCTTAAAAGGGTTATACTCAAAGTAAGAACAGATATAAGGTTGACTTAATCAACAGAACAGTACTGCAGAAAACTGCAGAAATTTCATACAACAAATAAAAAAAATTGTTTTGGATGAGACCAGTGTTAAGCTTGGTTTATCAACTGAGGACAAGAATGCACTCATATAATAACCGAGCTGATGAAATGGGAAACATGAACTGACCTCCTGTCATACTGTTGAAGATGTTGTTGTTGCAGCTGTGCTGTTGTTGTTGAGTCAGTTTCGTTCGCGGTTTGTGCTAAAAATAAAACAGTTCAGGCATCTCATAACATTTTGAATGCATAACGAACATAACGATCGTTTTAATGAATAAAATCTGAAAAGATCGATGTCAATTAAAGTAAATAAATTTGGGTATTAATGTGCCTGAATATATTTCAATAATAACAACAAATTAAATCATTTTACTATACAACAGAAGTAAGGTGAATATTTTAGAAGTGAAGGCAAGTGCAGTACCCAAATGTAAGATTTTCTGCTATGATGATGAGTACAATGTTTTTCATTATATATTGACACACAACAGGAGCTTCGTCAAACTTATCTACAATATCAAACAATCTAATTTAACGCGAAAACAAATTCGAAATAATACTAACTCTAATTTTACATGAAGTTAAGATAATATGTAATTAATTACTACTGATCACATTTTGCTGTTCATTCACATTTCCACTAATTTCAAGCCTGAGCTTTCTTATGCGTTTCTTTTCTTATTTTTTTTAGAAAATTCCACATTATTGTTATAAAAGGCAAAAACGAAAACAAAAATATGATACCCAAACACTGCATAAACATGCAAAACAATAGGTTTTCCTTGCGGTTGCTTGAAGTAGGCCAAAGACCAAAGCTTTGGTAGAAAAATATGAACTGTTGGTTTTGAGACCTAACATTTGGCTTTAAAAAGAGCACTCGACGAGGGGAACGAAATGTTCACGAAAATATTGTTTCTGAAACGGATAAACACCCTTCAAAACGCTTTATTGCTTGCGTAGCCAGACTACATTTCAGATCGGCACGTCGTAGCGATCGGCATTTAGATGGCTGCCATAGCGACCAAAACAAAAGAATCACATGAGATTCACGTGACAAAATATAAAAATTTGATTTGTTGAACTTAAAATTGCGTCAATCGTTTGCCTGTCGTGCGATTGTCAAATTAATTTTTCGCTACAAAGGAGAACACTTGTTACAGATTTCAAATCTGTTTAGACATTTGAAAATGGGCAATGGCGGCATAGACCAGATCGTTGCAGTGCTGATAAAAAGTAGAGAAGAAAAACCGCAAGAAAAAGATTATGCTTTGCGGTTTTTACTGATGTTTCCGACTCATGTTGATCAAAAGAAATTGAGACGATGGTTCACAGCAACTGCTGAAATCGAGGAGAAACTAACTGAGAAAGAAACATAGACATACAAAAGCATTTTGGGGAATTGGACCAACTACCCAAGCTTATCCAAAATGAACTTAAAGGAATTCAATTCAACCAAATACAAAATACAAATCTTGTGTCGACATTAAAAATATGTTGTTTGCTGATTAACACTGTGACTGAGCAAGCCAACAAAATTGTAAATAATTTTTTATGATTATTAGAGAAACGCGGACTGATGTAAATAAACTAACACCTCTTCAGACTTTCGTTAATTCAAACCTCTCAGAAAACGTTGTTTGAGTGAGTGAGCGAGTTATCGTATTTAACGTGCCTAGCCCACGAAAGTCTCGAGATGACTTGTTTCCAGCAAGGGACACGGGTTATACATAACCTTTCAGTTTTAGGCACATACACTTGCTATTCTCGCTAGGTACGTGTTTCTGCGCTTGGTGCAGGGGGGCCCATCAGGACGACCCCGGTCCTTCCTCCCGATGTGACCACACCTCTGTTTCTCTTTGTATAAAGATAGGATTTTAAGTTTGATTCTATGCGAATAGCATGGGCTGTTTGACCATAGACAGATGTATCCAATTATGAATTTATAAAAGACTTTCAATCTTAATATGTTCGCTTTTTCACGAAGCAATATATTTTACATTTAGAACCGTTGAAACGTAAGATTTTAAGTGTTATGTTTTTCATAATGAGCAATTACCCTATACGGTTCAAATGGGCATCAATTTTTGATAGGACAAAAGAGTCATATAGAATTCGCAAATAGTTTTTTGGGAACACAGTGTAGCAATGCTGAAAGAAGGAGGCCTGGGTGAGGGCATTCAGATTTTACCCATTATGATTCGATAGTTTTCAAGGTTATCCTCCCTGACTCTGAACAGATTCCGGCATGCCTGACAAACAGAGGAATGTTTAATTGTTTCTCTTTCCATCAAAACAGATTATTCAAATATTTCACAAGATTCTTGATGGATGGTGTATAATCGTTTTTAATTATCTTTCTTCATTAATTATTCTTTTATTCAAAGTATGTTATCATTAGTAGCTATTATGCAATAACAATTAGCCCCCTTAGCAGCATACTGTTTTGTTTCCATTGAAAATTGTTTTCAAATAGTTCCCAAGATGCATGATGGATGTTGGATAATGGATAATCTATCGATATTTATCTATTACAGTTATTATGAATAGAAATCCAAACTCAATGTGAATGGAATCAAAATTCAGCCATGTATCTAGACCTGAAGCAGCGTCCGTTCATTTCTCTGCGGCTCTGGCTTTATATCTGAAGGGATTAATATTCTTCTGCTATTTACTGATCCTTTGATTTGATCGTCGTTTCCTGGTTATCAAAACTTACTATTAAAGATTAAACGTTTTAGTGCTATTGGTCCCTGTTATTTGATTGAAATTTGCGCCTGGCAATATAATATTTTGCGGTACATCAAAAGAGTGTAGAAAGCAATATAAAACATTTTTTTCCTATTATTTTTCAGATCCTTTTTTCGCAAACAAGTTTCTGTTTACATGCTTGCATTTTACTATCGTTTCCTAGTTAACGAACTGTTCTCTTATTTGTAATAACAATTGAGGATTAAAACATTAATGTTTCATAACTTTCTTTACTTTTCATTTGAACATCATTTCAATTTTTTTAATATTAATATTTTCATTTTCATTTTTTTCATATATAATTTAACTCTTATTTCAGGTTTGATCTCTTAATCAAATTAAAGCTCATTCGTCCTTAAAACTCTCGTCTTAATCGTCCAATGTCGGCCCTGTTTGTGTGCTCCTGCGCATGTCATGAGACGACGAGTTTACAATGTGGAAGGCCCTAATGCTCTATGGTTCGTAGACATCCGTCTATTCTCTAATATTTGGCGTATATTGCCGGTATCAAGTTTGAGTATTTTCGCCAAACTTGAAAAGATAACTGAATATATGACCTTTTATTGCAAATTTTTATCAATTAAAGTATTGCAATAATGTGTGGTCTCCGTGCCTCCTAAGCTAGTCAAGCTCTTTTCCTACCAATGCAAAGTACGCTTCGCACATTAACAACCTACAAACCTTTCATGAATTCTATTTGATAATATTTTTCTTGTCTAAAAAAAACTACCAAATTCAAATTATTTATTGAAAACATTTGATTAGATGCAAAAACCGCATGACTATACGATTAACTCCTTTTATGACCAATAACTTCATAAAGCTCTCTTAATTTTTCGTTTGTCGAGTCTCGCCTTTTTGTTGAGCGGAAACGAGGTGAAATTTGAGAAACGGATTAATTAAGAGATTTTTTCTTAATTTTCAATAAAGAATTCGAATTTGACAGTCTTTTGTGACAAGAAAATATTTTCCTAAATTGAATTCAGAAAAGGTCTTTAAAAAAGTTGTAACACAAAATTTGCTATCAGTAAAAGTTAATGTTAGGGGCTGATTACATGGAGCGGGCTGGCCCGGCTACCCGAGCTGGAATTTGTAAACGATTACACAGGAAGAATGTCAGTACACGTCTATTTGCTCCACCTTTAGAGTTTTAGCCTGGATGCATTTTTCTTCGATTTTTCTGCCATTTTGTTTTCAGTTACACGTGAGCGAGCCAGATTCTCAGATTCTCAGCCCGCTTTGCCGGGCTAGCCCGTTTGGAATCGATTAATGGATTACATGAGCAAAAGTTGACAGTTTCAGCCAGCTTTACCGGGCTGACCCGGTAGGCAGGAGACGGGATCCCGGGTAAACAAGCTTGCCGGTTCTCCATGTTATTGAAAGTTTGCTAAACACAGAAAGTGCTATTGACACCGGGATCCCACCCAAAAAAGTTCATCTCGGATAACCGGGCCAGCCCACCTCATGTAATCGGCCCCTTAATGATTTAAAAAAATTAACTAGTGCGACCAAATGTTTTTGCTGTCAGCAAAAGCTTAGTTATAGTCTGCGAAATGTAAGTTCTGTCGGCGAAAAGAAACATTTTGTCACCAGAAATGTGAGTTCGAACTGAAAAAGTTCAATATGCGTTATCATGTTTTTAAAAACATGCAATCATCATTTTAAGTAATTTTGGCCGGTATGGCGCGCCGCTATAGCCCACTGCATTTGTTGATCGTCGAAGAAGACTGTTGCTTTTGTTGATTTTTCGTAGAAGACAACAGCGAAAGCAAGCAAA
>JAYJMH010052180.1:0-13427 GCA_036873815.1 Phacellophora camtschatica | reverse complement strand
ATTACATGTGGCCCCCGTTTGAACCTGCGTGACCTCATTGGGTTGTATCGTCGAATGATAGTCACCGTCCACCATCCATGCCGGCGTGTTGGGCGGGTAAACTGACAGAGCCGGACCAAAGACAACGTCCGCTTTTTGTGCAACTGCCGTGGCATACAACGTGGTCAACCAAGCAGGGTCAGCCGTTTCATCGTCATCGATATAAGCCACATAATCCGCCGTCGCAGCTTCTAGAATAGCGTTGCGCGCGATGGAAATATTGCGCCCCGGCGCATGCACATAGTGCACATCAAACGGCATTTGAGCCGCGGTGACGATGTCTTGGGCCGAAGCCGTGTCGTCATTGTCCGCCACAATAACCCGCACTGTGCAGCCCTCTGGAATGTCCAACTGTGCCAAAGACTGCAAAGTCTCGGTGATTTGCGGGCGGCGAAAGGTACAAATGCCAATATCAATCGTCTGGGTCATTTACCGTAATCCTGACGCGTGGCCCCAAAGAGGCCCATGAAAACACCCGATCCGCGCGACAATAAAGCGATGCCAGCCGTGCGACCGAAAACGAAAAACAAGAGCGATTTCACCAGTCCAAGACCGATCATCGCCGATCCGCGCACCACACAGTATAAGACAGCGGCGGGTTTGGCGCGGCGCAAAAGCGCTGTATTGGCGCGGGTGATCCCATATCTATACTGACGCAAAATCCCCCATTTCCACCGCAAACGATCGGGGTTTTGCACCTCATAGACGATGGCATCCTTGGCAAAACGGCCCGTGCCGCCTTTGGCCACGATGTCTTGGAAAAACAGCGTGTCTTCGCCGCCTTCAAAGCGCAAAGACAGATCAAATTGAATCGCGTGCCGGGCAATGAAGGCGAGATCAATCAGCACATTGTTGGTCCAGCTTTCCGAAATCGGCGCCAGATGATCAAAGGTGTTTTGCACGAAAAACGCGCTATCGAGCCACCACGCGTCGGCCTCATCGCGCACAGTCATCGACACAGGGCCCTGAACAAAGGTCGCCCCTGTTGCGCGCTGCGCCGCGACCAGTCGGTCCACCCAAAGCGGATCAACGGTCTCATCGTCATCAAGGAAGGCCAAAAAGCCGCTATCGCCCGCCTCGGACAACACACGGTTGCGCGCACAAGAAATGCCAGATTCCGGTTCATGCACATATCGCAGGGGCCAAGGCATCGTCTGTTGCGCCTCCACAACCACGGATTTTGCAGAGGGTGTTTGGTCATTGTCGACGATCAGGATCGATAGGTTGACGCTTGGATCGACCTTGAGCAGGGCCAAAGACGCCAGCAAATCGCGCAGGTCATCATGGCGACGAAAGGTGCACGCCCCCACCACCACATCCATGGGTTTCAATTCGGTGGAGCTTGCATCATCGGTCATGGGTCGAACAATCCTTTTGCGAGACGCCTATAGTAAACGATGGCCCACACTGCCAGTGGGTATTACACGGCTGAAAACATCTGAAACAGGTTATGGTCAGCGGGCCGACAATTCAACATGCCGTGTCCTATTTCTCACAGTGCAGCGCTAGGGATTGATTAAAAAAAAGGCGCGGCACTGCAAATGCAGCCCCGCGCCAAAAATGGACAGACTTATAACACCCTGCCGTTAGACCACCGATAGATTGGTCTGCGCCCAACTGCGCAATTGTGTCAGTTCACCAGACGTGAGCACGCGGTCAAACAACGCGATGGGGGCGAACCGCCCATCCCAAACACGCGACGGGCTTCCACCGCTCATGTTGCCAAAGGCAAAGATCGGAAAATCACTGTCATCGTCTTTTTTGAAAACCATCAAAGACCATGGCAATGGCAGAACCGTACGAGAATACGCCGCCTGTGATATAGACGCATGATAAGCGCTCGCTGACGTCGCGAGGAACTCTTTGTTAGATTGCCCCACAACACTGCCGCCGCCAAACAGATTGGCCGCATCGGTGAAAAACGTATCACGCCCAGAATTAAAGGTCGGCACGGTGCCGTCTTTGAACTGAAACGCCGCCACGACCGTTTTGACAGTCTGCTCTGTCGCAAGCGCCAAACCGTCATCGTCTTGCAGATCATTTTCCACCCAGACGCCGCCCCCTGTCTGCCACGTGGGACGCGCAGCCGTCACCGATTGCGTCAAATCAAGACCGCCGCCAGACAGGTCTTGTACCAATCCGACGGGATCGCCAGACGTTGACACCGGCACGGTGCCTGCAGCGTCTTGAAACACCGACGCCGTGTCGGAAATATTCCAATACGCCATCGGTAAAAGATCAAGCGGCGAAAAGGGTGTCGGTGGTGGCGGAGGTGGCGCGCTGGAGTGGCGCATTTGCGCCACCTGTGCGAACGAGAACCCAAGCCCCAGCATCAGGTCACCACAAAAACGTGGATGCCGCTTGCCGTGGTGCCTGTGGACATGACCTTTTGAACGCCGACCGGCAGCACACTCAGATCGCCAACCGCTACCGTGCGCGCTTGCCCCGCGACAGTTTCAAAGGCCACTGTCCCACCGGTCTCGACATACAAAGACACACCGATTTGAGGCAAATCGACAGCATCGTTTGGGGTCACTGGTTGAATATCAAGTGCGGGGCCATTCAGGCTTGCCGCGCGATTTTGAAACGGATTTGTCATAGATCTGGACCTCGATGAGTTGGTTTAGCGCACCCAAAATACAAAAGGTGGCCGTAAGACGTGACAGTCCTACACCCATCGGCCTTTCGCCTTCATAGACGCAGCGCACGGCCAAATGCGTTATGGCGCAACAGATTTCGGTAACGCGCGTCGCCCAACACGCAAAGTCGGTGACGCGATCCCAGTCACGTTTCGATGGTCCCGCACTGCTGCATTTGACGCTTCAATCACAGGTCTCACTTCAACCTCAAAATAAGATGCGTACCGCTGAATTTTTGGTCACACATCCAAACTACTCAAAAATTGAGCCATTTCACTATGGCACAGGCCCCATTCACCGGTATAGTTAAGTGCCTAAGTTACACCTGAATTCATTGGACTAAGGTTGCACAAAACACACCTGCAACTTGGACAGTTTGGCTAGAGAGAGCAAATCGTGAAACTGAGTAAAAAACTTACTAAACTTGCTCCTATTGCGCGCAAACCACATCTGGCGATCAAAAAATTTGATCAAATCGTCTTGCTCAGCCATATGCGCGCCAGAACGTCTTTGCTGTCACATCTTTTAGGATCTCATCCTGAAATTGCCGGATATTACGAACAGCATTTACGCCATCGCAATATGACCTTTAAGTTCAACATTCGCAGTGCCTTGCTGGCTGAAAACCTGATTTCGGCTGACACGCGATACCTGTTTGATAAAACGTTACACACCCATCTTGATCCTGCGCCGCGCAGTGCCTCGCGTAAAATCATCATGATGCGCCCGCCAGAAGCGACCATCGCCAGCATTGTCACCATGGGAAAAACCCGTGACACCAAGTGGCAAGACCAACAACTCGCCTCTGCCTACTACTGCTATCGCCTCAAAGAAATCGTCGAATTTGCGCGCCAGTCGCAAGACAAAATACTCTTTTTGAATGCCGATGATTTGGTGCAAGCGCCAGAAGACCTTTTGGGCCAACTCACCTCATACTTGGGTCTGAAAACACCGCTTAAATCAGAGTACCAGGCCTTTGCCAAAACAGGCCAACCCAGCAGTGGCGACCCTTCAAAATCCATCCAGTCTGGCAAAATTGTCGCGTCAGAAAAGAAGCCCTTCCATTTTGACGACCCAAAGTCTTTGGATGTTGCCCAAACTATCTACGATACAGCGATCGCGGATTTAACGAGCCTTCCCAACATCGTACAGACCCTAGGCACAACCAAACCGTCCGAATAAAGCGCACAATGGCCGCTGACCTGTGCGCAAATCCATGCCGCAGTGCAGCCCAGAGCGCTGCGAAGAGCCCATTTTAAAGACTTTTTTTCGCGATAGGCTATATTTTAAAGAGTGTTTCATGATATAAATACACAAATGCACACGAAGACGGCTGAGTCTTCTGGATAGTTGGAGTATTAATATGCTGAATTTCGGGACAGTAAAAACTGTAGCGCTGGCCACTGCTTTTGCACTCGCGGGTCAAGCATCTTTTGCGCAAGCAACGCAATCTACGGATTGTAACGATGCCGCAAACAAAGACAACGCGGACTGTGTTGCGCTGCTTGAATTGCCGGCTGGCGATGTTCAAAACGTTTTGTTCGCCATTGGCCCATTGCTTGGGGCGCTCGGTGTGTTTGCCGCTGCAGGTGGTGGCGGTGGGTCCACAACACCGTCCACAAATCAACAGTAAGTGTGACGTCGTAAAAATTTTAAAAGGTCAGGTCTGGGTAAACTCCACCTGACCTTTTTTTATGCGTGCCGTCGTCAGGTGACCCGTCCGGTAGGCACCGGTATCGATAGACACCACGCCATCCAAAATGGTCGGCCGCGGCACAATTGTGTGACCATGCACGACCCATATGCCATCCGTCCGGCTGAACTTGCCAAAACTGTCGTGGCCCCAAATGAAATTGTTTTCGTCCTGCATTTGCAGCGGCACTTCTGGGTCTGCGCCGGCATGAACCATCGCGACATTTCCAGAGGTCCAAATGGCTGGCAGTCCACGCAGCCAAGTCAGCAACACCTCTCCCAAGGCCTCGCTCAATCGCAGCTGCAAATCATTGACATCCAATTGATTGGACGCCGAAGACAACAGCTCAATGCCATAACTGTTCAACGTCTGCTCGCCACCATTTCGGATCCAAGACAGCATATGGCTTGACGGGTTGTCGATCGCGGACAGCATCATGTTTTCGTGGTTGCCCCGCAAACAAACGATAAAGCCGCTTTGGCTTTCTGCAAGCAGTCGTTCCAAAACTCCCCGGCTGTCTGGACCACGGTCAATGAAGTCGCCGATAACCACGCAACGGGTTTCAACATCCCCCAGCTTGGCTCGCATCAATGCGTCATCGAGCAATTCCAGACACCCGTGCACATCGCCAATGACACACAATGGATTGTCGGGTGCTATAGAGCTGATCCGAAACGCCTTTCGAAAAGGAAGGCCGCGTCGCATCCTATTCAATAAATAGCCCATCGTGTGTTCTTACCTAATCTAAACGTTGGCCACTGGCAGATCGATTTTGCACCTGAGCAAGACGATTCACTGTCGGACAAATTTTACGGCCAATGCCTTAAGCATGCAAACCGATCGCACCTGCTCGATCATCTTATACAGGCCTTATGCCACAACACTGAGCCTGTACACACACCCAAAACCAAAACCGGCAAGGTATGTTCAGATCGCTGTCAGACACATGCACAAAACGCCCAAACAAAATTCGCACTTGCCCGTTTTTTGATCGCGGCGGCCCCAAAAGGTTTGGTTTTGTGTAGCGTTCTTCCACGACGCCTTGCAGAGCATTCCGCCAAAACCCAAACTGGACAAACGGATCGGGACGGGCCCAAGCCCCGTGGCGGCAAGGTTGAACGCTTTTCCCCAACGTATATGTGAGAATTATAGCACAGTTAACGATTTTCTAGCGTTCCAAAGACCCAAAACTGCACTTGGGAATGACAGTTGAATAGATGTTGATGAACTACAAAAAATTACCGAGGTGTCATCATGACTGTCGATAGGACGCAAAGTCTTGCAACCCTGTGCGGAGCGACACTTCTCGTCTGCGTTGCCACCAGTGCCACGCCTCAAGATACGCATATTTCAACATATGGAACCCCTGGTCTGATCGACATGCCCACGGCGGAACAGTTGGAAGACGGGCTGCTGTTGCCGACGGTGTCTTATGCAGGCGGCATGCTCAAGCAAACACTCACCTTTCAAGTCACCCCGCGCATCTCGGGATCGTTTCGCTACACCACGCTGAAAGATTTTGATCTGCCTGTCGGCAACCGCTATGACCGCAGCTTTGATTTTTCCTACCAAATCCTCAAAGAAGGCAAACGCCGCCCCGCCCTTGCTGTGGGCCTGCGCGACTTTGGCGGCACGGGCATTTACAGCTCTGAGTACCTCGTCGCGACCAAAAACTTTGGCGATCGCCTCGGCGTGACCGCTGGGATGGGTTGGGGCCGACTTGCAGGTGTTGGCGGTTTTAACAATCCCCTCAGCGTGCTGTCCGACCATTTCGACGAACGCGGATCAGGCCCAACAAACATCAACGAAGTTGGACGCCTTGAGACCGATCAATGGTTCCGCGGTGATGCAGCCATCTTTGGCGGGTTGACCTATAAATTGAATGACAGGGTCACCTTTGCGGCTGAATATTCGACAGACACCTACGCCGCAGAAGTCGAACGCATGGGCTTTGACAACAAAAGCCAGTTCAATTTCGCTGCGACATACAATTTCCGCAACGGCAACAGCATCGGCGCCTACAGCCTGCAAGGCTCAGAATATGGCCTCATGCTCACACTGCCAACGCATCCAAATCGCCCTGCCCGCCCCGGCGCGCAGTCCAAAGCACCACCGCCCATCTTGCCGCAATCTGGCGCAGTTGCGGCGCAGTGGCAGACCTCAGATGGCGGTGTCAGCACGGGCCAACGCCAATTCCTTGCGTCGCTCGAATCCCAAGGGTTGAAGGCCGAAGGCCTAGATATCAACGCCAGCACGGCCACACTTCAGGTGCGCAACGATACCTATGGCGCCGATGCGCAGGCCTTGGGGCGTGCCGCGCGCGTCATGGCCAACACCCTGCCCGCGCAGATCAAAACATTCAAAGTTGTCTTGTCCAAACAAGGCATGCCCGTGACGGTCACAACCCTGCGCCGCAGCGATATCGAAGCGCTGGATCACGACATCGATGGCAGCTGGAAATCCTTTGCGCGTGCAGACATCTCTGATGCCAGAGGCCTCGTGCCTGAACGCATCAAAAGCAGCTACCCGATCCTGTCTTACAGCCTCAGCCCCTATCTGCAGACTTCACTGTTTGATCCAGACAATCCCTTCCGCGCAGATTTAGGCATTCAAGCCTCTGCGTCCATCCAACCTCTGCGGGGCTTCGTCCTCTCGGGCACCGTGCGCCAACCTCTTGCGGGCAATCTCGATACGATCACACGTGAGTCAAATTCCATTTTGCCACATGTGCGCTCAGATGCAGGCAAATATGCGGTTTTGGCCAATACAGAGCTGAACCACCTCACAGCTGAATATTTCTTTAGACCTGCCGCAAACACATATGCGCGGATCACCGCAGGGTATCTTGAATCCATGTACGGCGGCGTATCCGGCGAGGTGCTGTGGTACCCAACAGACAGCCGTTTGGCCCTTGGCGCAGAACTCAACTATGCCCGCCAACGCGACTTTGATCAGCTGCTTGGCTTTCAAGACTATGATGTCGTGACCGGACATGCCTCAGCCTACTATGACTTTGGCAATGGGTTCTTGGCGCAACTCGATGCAGGCCGCTATCTCGCCAGCGACTGGGGTGCCACAGTCGGCTTGGACCGCGAATTCAACAACGGGTTTAAAGTGGGGGCCTTCTTTACCCTCACCGACGTGCCATTCGACGAATTCGGCGAAGGCTCTTTCGACAAAGGCATTCGCATCACCCTGCCTGTGGACTGGATCACGGGCAATCCATCTCAGACCAATTTCGGAACGACCATTCGTCCCGTGCAGCGCGATGGTGGTGCACGACTGAATGTACGCAATCGCCTGTTTGAAACCGTACGCGGCGCACAATCCGGCGAACTTGAAGACAGATGGGGAGTATTCTGGCGATGATCTATACAGCGATCAAACGCTTTGCGGTTTTGGGCAGTCTTTGTCTTGTCGCCGCATGTTCAAACGCCCCTGCGGGTCCGGTTGGGCTTAAGTCCCTTTTCTTTGGGGGGCAGCAAAGTCAAAAATTTGCAGCCCTGAGCGCGCAAGGCGCACCCGCCTTGGCCGTGGCCTTGCCCGGATCGCGCAAAAACACAAACGCGCGGTTCTTGCGCCAAGGCACCTCACGTGATGGTGTGGAATCTTGGGTCACAGGCAACGATATTTCTTTGGACATCAGACGGGGCATGATCGTCGGGTCGCGTGGGTTTGGTGGCGATTTGATGGCGGCGGACGCCAGCGAAACCGCCCGTTTGATCGCTGAAAAGCGTGGCGGCATCGTGACGCGATACCACACAGAATTCGGCGGCGACGATATTCCCAAAGCCCGCGCGTTTAAATGCCGCGTGACCAACAAAGGGCCATGGACATCCAAAACGCCCAAAGGCGAAATCGCTACAGTTTTGATGCAAGAGGATTGCCGCGGCGAGAACCTATCTTTCCGCAACTTCTTTTGGGTAAGCCCAAACAGCGGCACAATCGTGCAATCCCGCCAATGGCTGACCCCAACGCTCGAATATTTGACCACCCAGCAACTGTAGAGAGCGCGCCTTAAAAATGCCCGATGCATCTTGTTGAAGGGTAACTATATTTTGTTTTTACAGTATGGCTCAAATGCGAAGAATTTTGCCCGCTTCGCGACAGCGAGCCCACGTTGTGTAACCCCACGTTAAGTGTTAGTGGAACCCTTATGACTTTTGGTATGGAGACGTTACATGGCTTTGACTTTCGTAGGTGAGAACCACGATCAAAAGGTCTCAATCAACGACGAGTTGGTTGATATTGAAGCGCTCTTCAAAATTGTGTGGCGGATGCGTTACCGCATTTTTGCCATCGCATTTTCGACAGCTCTGCTGGCCGCTGTTTATGTCCAGTTTGCGGTGACCCCGCTTTACACAGCTTCAAGCGTTCTCAGACTCGAAGCCAATTCAAAAAGTATTTTGGATTTGCAAAGCGTGGTGGCTGGGTTCTCTGGCGACACGATGGAGTTGAACACCGAAGAAGAGGTGTTGCGCAGCCGGTCGTTGATGCGAGATGTGGTTTTGGCGCTCAAGCTGACCGAAGATCCCGAATTTAACGGCAGTTTGAATCCCCCATCCTTTATCGAAACCTTTAAAACGGAAACGCTCAAGCTCACACCGGACCCCGTTGAGCTTGATCCAGCCGCCAAAGTCGAAGGCGAAATTCAAGCCGCCATCGACGCGCTTTTGAAAAAGACGCGGGTGATCAATCTGCCAAACACCTTTGTCTTTCGCGTCACCGCGACAAGCCAAAGCCCGCATAAATCGGCAAAATTAGCGGATGCTATCGCGGCACAATATGTCACCAATCAAGCGCTGCGAAAATATGAAGAGACCGAAAAAGCATCACGCTGGCTGTCGACGCGCGTTGCTGAATTGAAAGAGGAATTGGAAAATGTGGAAACACGTCTTTCAACCTTTAGCGCGTCGTCTCAGGTAAACGATGCGCAATCTGTCGGCGCTTTTGAACGCCAGCTCAAAGATTTGCGCACCCGCGCTTTGGAAACCCGCGCCGCGTTCGAAGCCGCAGCCCTGCAACGCGATGCTTTGGTGGCGATTTCCACCCAAGGCCGCGACGCACAAGCCATTGTCGCCGACATCCCCCAACTGACAGCTCTTGTACCACGCCTCAATTCTGCAACGGATGGCGCATCTGTGGCGCTGCAGTTTGACGCGCTGTTCAATCGTACCGTGTCGCGCGCACGTCTTGACGCGGAACGGTTGGAAAATCAGGCAGGCGCTCTTGAATCCAGTGTCGTGGAACTGACAACCAAGATCGAAAGCCAGAGCGGCGATTTGATCACGCTCAACCAGCTCACCCGCGAGGTCGAGGCCAGCCGTTTGCTGTACGAACATTTTTTAAGTCGCCTGAAAGAGACTGCAGCCCAAGAAGGATTTCAAACGCCTGACAGTCAAATTCTGTCCGCGGCAATCGCGCCAAACGGCCCCTCCTCGCCGCAGAAAAAGCGTTTTGTTGCTTTGTGGGGCATCTTTGGCTTGGTAATTGGCATGGTCGTTTTCAGTTTCAAAGAACTGTCCAGATCAACATTCAGAACGCCACAAGCCCTTGAAAACTTTTCTGGAATTCGCATTTTGGGCATGCTTCCGGCGATTGCTGTTCGCGGCAAATCAAACATTTTGACCGAATTTGCGGGGCAAAAAAACAGCCCCTCCACAGAAGCGCTACGCAACATACGAACATCTGTTTTGTTCTCGCAACCCAATGATGATCCCAAAGTTATCTCGGTGGTTTCCTCTTTGCCCGGCGAAGGCAAAACCACCCTGTCCATTGGCTTGGCACAGCAATTTGCGAGCCTTGGCAAAAAGGTTCTGTTTATCGAAGGCGATTTCCGCAAGCTCGGTACAAACAGCTTGCTGGGTGTTCAGGACAGAGGCACGTTGACCCAAGTGATCGCAGGCGAGTTGGACGTCTCGAAAGCGATCGTCAAATCGTCATGGTTGGATTTCGACATTTTGCATGGCGCTCTGACAGGCGGCAATCCTGCTGATATCTTGTCCTCGCCCAAATTTGCCGATCTTATCGAGACCTGCAAAGACACTTACGACATGATCGTCATCGACACGCCCCCTGTCCTTTTGGTGCCGGACGCCCGTATTTTGGTGCGCTTTTCGGATAGGCTGTTGTTTGTTGTCCGTTGGGATCAAACCACAAAAAGCCAAGTCAGTGATGCGCTTGGCATGTTGGAACTTGTTGGCGTGCCCGTGTCCGGTCTCATCTTTAACGCGGTGAAACAAGACGGGCCAAACGACTATTATGGCAAAAAATATGCGTCCACCTATTTCAGTTAGCGTGGGTCTTGCCCATGGCGCAACCGTCTTACACGTGACGCAGCTTTGCGACCTCAATCGGCCGCTTTGGACCCAGCGATGACCAGTACGACAGAAAACATAAACCAACACAGCCGAACGCGGCACGCCAATTCGCGTTGGGTGGTTGAAAAGTCTGTTTTTCTGAACACGGCTCTGGTCACGGCCATTTTCGTATCTCTGGTTCTAACGCTCTGGCTCGGTAAAATTGCCGTACTGGTTTTTTTACTGTCCGGATTTGCCTATATCGTGCACCGCCCAAACATGGCTTTGAACGGATGGCGCGCCAATTGGCCTTTGTTTTTGTATCCCGCTTGGGGGTTGATATCTGTGTTTTGGGCCGACGCGCCCAACGCTGCCATGGCAAAGGCTATTCAACTCTTTTTGACCTATGCCATCTGTATCGCAGCACTCCATTCCACATCCTATCGAACCATTTTGGCCATCCATGCCGTCGTGTTTATATTCGCGTTGAGTTCGATTTTTCTGTCCTCAAACACCGTTAGCATCTACGCAACAGGCGAGGTCATTCGCGTGGGCGTTTTTGGCAGTAAAAACAATCTGTCTTTGTATTCCGCCGAAGGATTTGTCATCAGTTTGATGCTTATGGCCGTCGCAAAGCCTTGGACCAAACACTGGCTTCTGGGCGCTTTTCTGTTCACAGTCGGCTGTCTTGTGGTTTTAGAAGCCAAATCTCTTGGCACGACCATGGCCATTTTTGGCTGTCTTGGTGCGGCCTATGGGCTGTATATTTTTCCAAGCCTTTTGCGCAATCGCGGTTACCGCAACGTTGTCTTGATCAGTATCACCTGCGTCATTCTCATCACCATTTTCAGTGTGGCCCTCTTCGTAACCTTCGAGCAATATCAATCCTTCATGTACGCATTGGGCAAAGATCCAACCATCACAGGCCGTACTTTTCTGTGGGCCTTTGGGGCGCAATCCATCAGTGAACATTTTTGGGGCGGCGTCGGGCTGGCGTCCTACTGGAAGCTCGACAATCCAAATGCCTTGTTGATGTGGGAAGTCGCCCAAAAGCAAGCTGGCGCGCCCTTTGGCTTTCACAACACCTATATCAACACTTGGGTTGAACTTGGATTGATCGGCATGTTGATTGTCACATTCATCATCACAACCCTGTTGTATCGTGTGTTTATCCTAACATTCGCCGGACTGACCCGACTACAGACAGCAGCCGCTATGTTTGTGCTGTTTTTTTTGGCAAAGTCATTTTTTGAGGTGATGGGATTTGGGACTTTCAGCATGCATACGTCGATTGTCGTGCTGGTTTGGATCATACTGAATAAAACACATGCACGAGATCTGCGATGAATCAGGTGTTGGTTAATGATACGAATTTGAGGACGCTACAAATGGACACAAGACCTGCCCGTTTCCAGCCGTTCCCCCAAAGACAAAAGGTCTGATCAGTGCTCAATTACCGCAAAGATATCGACGGCCTAAGAGCCTTTGCCGTGATGCCGGTGCTCTTGTTTCATTTCGGGCTGGAGCAATTGCCCGGCGGTTTTGCTGGCGTCGATGTGTTTTTTGTCATTTCGGGGTACCTCATCGCGGGCACCCTGCTCAAAGATTTGCAAGCGGATCGCTTTTCGCTTTGGACGTTCTACTGGCGCAGATTTAGACGCATCTTGCCGGCCTTGGTTGTGGTCTTGGCCGCATCCACAGTGGCGGCATTTTTATTGCTGCCCGCCGATCAGTTGAAAGATTTTTCTTGGACCCTTTTGTCCACATCCACCTTTTGGTCCAATATCTATTTTTGGGACACAACCAATTACTTTGGGGCCTCCGCCGAGCTGAAACCGCTGTTGCACACATGGTCTTTGGCCGTCGAAGAGCAATATTACATTTTTGCACCGATCGCGATGTGGTTGATCTATCGGTTTATGGGGCAACGCTGGACGATTGTTCTGTTGCCATTGATCGTCTTAAGCTTTGCCCTGTCTGTCTACGGCTTGAAAGCTGGCCCAAGTTTCACCTTTTACTGGCTGCCAACACGTGCGTGGGAATTGATGATCGGGGCCTATTTGATGCTGGTGCCGCCTCCGAAACTGTCGTCACGCCTCGCCCAAGAAACCGTCGGCATCCTCGGGTGGTTGTGTTTGGGCATCGCCTATTTCACTTTGACCAAAACCAGCGCTTTCCCTGCGCAGGGCGCGCTCTTGCCCTGTATCGGCACAGCGCTTTTGATCTATGCGGGCAGTCATCACACCGACGGCAAACGCCCCATGGCCTCGCGCGTGCTTGAACTTGCGCCAGTGGTTTGGATTGGGCTGATTTCCTATTCGCTATATTTGGTGCATTGGCCATTGGTTTCCTTCTTGACCCATTACACGATGGAGCCTGTCGAACATGTGGTCTTGCTGACAGTGGTGAGCATCATTTTGGCGGCGCTTATGTGGCGCTTTGTCGAACAGCCCTTCCGCAAGAATCCTGTTTTAAAATCCAAACCCGTGGTTTTTGCAGGCTCATTTGGTGCCATGGCTGCGGCGGCAATCATGATGATCATCATCGTGTCTGCAGACGGATTTCCAGGGCGCGCGCCGGATTATATCCGCCAAGATGTGCAAACCACCAATTGGCGCAATAAGGTCTGCTTTTTCAAAAACGGTCAAAACATCAACAAGTTTTCAGTCGAGGCCTGCACCCATGACCTTGGGTTTGACGACGCCAAAATTCTGCTCTGGGGCGACTCATTCAACGCGCAATATATCGCAGGTCTGG
>JAYJMH010052169.1:0-13430 GCA_036873815.1 Phacellophora camtschatica | reverse complement strand
ATAATAATAATAATAATAATCTTTCATATTTATACAGGTTAATTTGTTCAGCAAGTAAATTACTGTTATCAATCAAAGACCTGTAGATACTACTGTTGTTAACTTTCAGAATCCTTTGCAAGTCAACCGATGAGATTTCTTTACGGTTAAACGTTTTGAGAACCATCCTCATACTTACTTGTACTTGTGGCTTTAACCGAATCATCATCTTGATGACAGCTGGCGATCGGATCCAGATGGATGATCATATCTTTTCCGCTTCAACGCATCTTTATAGAATTGGTTTTTTGTGCATTGTGCATACTTCATAACTTTATCTTCGAGAGTTTTAATAGGTCGCCCAGGTTTAATTCTTCGGTTGTCATTGAAAAGAAGTTTCTTTGTGAGACATTGAATTGACTGACGTGCTAAATGTCCCAGGTAGTTGGCCTGTTGTTTTGCTACATGATTTGGTATGTCTTCAGTATGGCAGATTTGAAGGATATCGTTGTTCGTAATCAAATACCGAAATTCCCCTGTTTTAGAGCCGTTTCTCGCGAGCTTTCTTAGCATTCCAATGTTTATCCTATTCATTTGGGCTTGATTCAGATTCCACGTCTGGCAAAAATACGAATTATAGCGTTTAATATGAGTACTCTGGTGTTCAGGTGTATATTAAAGTTTGTCAGTTTCTTTATGATTTCATAAAATTTAGCTTCAGCAATGCATATTCGTAGGTCAACCTCAGAGTTTTCAGTCGATGGTTCATCAAATTTTATTTCACCACCAAGATATCGGAAGATCTTCACATTTTCAATTGGTTGATTTTCAAATTGAACAATGGATTCAGGATAAATGGAGCCATAGTGTTCTTCAACGTAGTTAAAGTTGAGAATCAAAGTTCTGGTTTTCTTTATAGGAATTCAATAATGCACACTAATACTTGAAAGCAACGTTTCCTGTCATTAAGGGTTATTTTCTATGGTACTGCTTTATAATAAATGATGATCTACAGTAAGGATGTACAAAAGGTATCTTTAAGAAATGTTTTTAAGAAGTTGCAAATTCATTTATCAATTTGCCATTTATTCCGTACTTTTGGCTTCATGTTTAATAATCAGACATTCTTCCAGACATATTCTTGCAATGTGTTAATTCAATGAAAATCTGAATCGTTCAGCAAAGAAAACTGCAAATGGCAAACCGTATAGACAGGGCACATAGTCTAACAAACTAACAATCATGCTAATGTTTGTTTTCATGTTTAAATATGATAGATTAGGCAATCACTCAATCACTCACTCCGGCGGCCGTCCCCGGGATCTCGCATGGCTTCTCCAGACTTTCCTGTCACCCATCAACGCCACTAGCTCGCTGGCGTTTGCTGCTCCAGTGTCTCTTTTAAGCGTGTCCACGTAGTTTGACAGTGGCCTCTCTCTCCCGCGGCGACCATGTTTGGGCTCCCAGAGAACCATCTTCTGCGTACTTAGCTCTGGGTGGCGGTAGTAGTGTCCGGCTAACTGGAGTCGCCTGGCTGCAATCTTCTCTCCTCCGGGCTGTTTCCTGAGACCTGGCCTTCCTTCGCTCTCTTACGTCCTGATACCTCGTTTACAACTCTCCAGGCCTCGCCGTATTTTATGGCTCCGTATGAAGACTCGATCTTGCGAGTTTGCTCCTCGAGTTCCTGCTCCTTCACCTGGTCGTAGATCACATACAGCTTATTGACTGCAAGCTTCCAAGCCACCCTGTTCACATCCGTGCTGTCTGTGTCCCACTTGTTGTGTGCGTCTTCTGCCTCTTGTCTTGCAGCTACGACTCGCGGATCTGTTGAGGTGTGTACTGTTCTCCTCTTGGGTTTCAGAGGCACACACTCTTCCATGGCCTGTCTGTTAGCTTTTCTCATACATTGCCCCCCGCTTCCTCTAGCACTTGAAACCGATTCTTGACAGCCACAGTGTACTGCTCCTGTATCTCTGGTGATGCTGAGAAGCGCCGCCAGTCATATCGTACTTTCCTAGCTTGCTTCGCTGTTCTCAAGCTGAATCAGATATTGGCACATACGACCCTTTGATCTCAGCCTACAGTGCAGAATGTGTTGTAGGCCTCAGATTTTATCAGACTATTCCTCAATTTGGGGCGAGCCAGGATGGAGTCTAGTTGACGTGGTGAGTCAGTGGCTCTGTCCTTGAACGTCCATAACTTTCCTGGCCTTTTCTGAAACTGTGTGCATTGGCTGCGATCAGGCCAAACTCAATCAGCAGATCAGCCATGTAGGAGCCATTCCTGTTGGTAGCATCGTGGAAGGTGTGAGGTGCAACTTCAGGGCCGATTCTAGCATTGAAATCTGCAAGTATGCCGAGGAATTGTGTGCAGGAACATCCTGCAGTGTGTTTCTAAGCGTTTGGTAGAAATCCTCCTCTTCGCTCATAAGCAGCACAGCAGCACAGAAATCCCCCACCAAGGATGATAGAACGGCTAACGCACGAATGCTGTTTGAGTTTCTCAAACTCAATAAGGGTATAGCATGCAACCAAGCAGCTTTTCGTAAGTTATACTCCACAATAACATCACTCATAAGCAGCACAGACTCCTGGTACGAAAACGTAGATCGCAGCAATGTCAATCTAACTATTTTTCTCGACCTTAAGAAAGCCTTCGATACGGTCAATCACGATATACTACTCAAAAAATTACGTGCATATGGAATAAGAGGCAAAACTGGGGATTGGTTTGAAACCTACTTGAATAGTAGAAAAAAGGTTTTGCTCTCTGAACGGTCAGCATTCAAGAGCCAGAGCCGTAACTTGTGGCATTCCCTAAGGTTCTTGTTTAGGCCCTCTTCTTTTCATCACTTACTTGAATGACTTGGAAAAATGTCTTAAATGTACGCGCTTTATTTCCTGGCAAAACAAAGTTGGGACTGGCAATATGTATGTATGTATGAATGTATTACTTTGCCACAACAAAAAATTTAAATTGTTAAAATCTAAATCAAAGGTATAAAATATTTACAAAGTTTTAAAATATCAAAAGCATTAAAGAATAAACAAATATATACAGCTTATAAGATCGCAAACCATTAATTAGAGTGGCAGGGATAACATCAAAACGGTTAAAAGGACGACCTTAATTCCGTGATGGTCTCTTTTAAAGGTGTGTAAAAAAGAAAAAATAAACAAATGTTTGTCCTACTAAAAGTTTAAAGAAAGTATATGCATAAAATTAGCGGTATATGCTAACTCCATTTTCGTTTTTCAGTGAGTTTTGCATGAAATAATTGATCTTATGCTTGAAGAAGTTTGTGCTATTTGCAGTTCTAATGTCACAAGGCAATTGATTCCATAACTTGGAACCCATGTATGATGAGCATTTTTGGCCTATGTCTTTTTTACGAAAGAGAATAGTCAGTTTGTCTTTTGATCTACGAGTAGTCAGGCTCTGATTAGCAGGGTGAAACATATCTGACAGGTAAACTGGTGAAGTTCCCTTGAAAAATTTGAAAACATTCCCACATATGCATTGCTCCATTCTTTCTCTCTTTCTTTTGTTGGAAGCCAGTTAATCTTCTGAAACTCTTTAGCACTCGGGTGTGCTTTATTTTCCATATTTAAACAAAAACGAATACATTGATTTTGGGCCGTCTGTATTTTTTTTGGAAAGCCTACTATTCAGGGCCGGGTAATCTCCGGATAATCTCATCGGGAATACATCCAAGGTAGGTAACTTGTCGATATTGCTTATTTTCAATGTCTCCTCTATTAATGTTTATTTTATTCATGGTTTTGGTATTATTGCGAGAATTGAAATTTTCGTTCTATTATTTTAGCATTTTTGTCGCTAAATATTAGACAGGTATCGTCTGCGTATTAAAATAGCTCGCAATTAACAGACTTTGGTATATCATTGAAATATAAGAGAATATTAGTGGGCCAGGAATTCAACCTTGTGGAACCCAACATGATAGATAACCAGGACAACAGAAATGTTTTCCTACGGTAACGAGAAATTTTCGGTTTTCGAGATAAGATTTAAACCATAAAACGGCCTTATCGCTGAAACCAATGTCGGTTATCTCGTTCAAAAAAAATTTGTGGTCTACAGTATCGAAGGCTTTTTGAAGGTCTAATCAAACCATTCCTTTCATTAAGCCTTTATCAAAACCTTGGATAATTTTATCACTTAGGTAGGACAAACACGAGTCTGGGTGGTGTTTGGGGAAACTTGATTGGAAAGCATACAGAATTTTGTTTTCATCGAAGTATTTTTTAACTTGGTTATGTACCATCTTTTATATGATTTTAGACATCTGGTGAAGCTTTCTTAAAGAGCGGTTTTAATTTTGCTACTTTGCAACCATCACGAAATTTGGATAATGAGATAGAGAGATTACATAATTCGCTTATAGGTTCGCTAGAAAGTTGCCTCACCTTTTAGAAACTTTTCTGCGATGTTGTCAATTCCTTTCGCTTTAGAAATATTTTTTTCTTCAAGATGTTTTTGTACATTTATATAAGTTGTAGATAAAGAAAATGAATTTGGGGTTATGTTGAGATCTTTAGAATCGTTTTTATTGTTTTCGAGATTGAGTGGTAACCAGGGAAGTTTTTTTTACTTATCCAGAGGCTAATTTTTAAAAATCTTTAAAATGCTTAACATGAACCTTAATATGAGTGTGAATTTTTCTGGCGCACTATATCAGTTGATGGTCAGATAAACCAATGTCTATGACACCATGTTGTGAAATGACATAACTCTGCATAATGTTTTTACCTTCATCTTCAAGTAAAGCTTCACAAAACTGGTGATTTAGTCACTGGATATTTCAATCGTGAAACGAAAGGGACAGCCGGCCCATTTAGATCAGGATACAGTGCAAACATTGAGACAACCAGCAAATGGGTGAAAACCGTTCATATTCATGGAAAGATTCGGATAGCAATGCTGACAAGCTCAACATCAGGAGCAGGTCGACACATAAAGAGTTAACGGATAGTGGGTAAGCAAAGCACACTGCTAACGTCGCTGCACTAAAGAAGAACCTATATTCATATAACACGGATCCATTCTCGCAAGGTCCCGCAAAAGCAATATGTACCGGACAGGAAATTGAAAAACAGGTTATTCATTCTCATCTGAGTGCACCCGAAATTGGAAATGTGTTAGTTACAAGGAGTTTGTAGCAAAACGTCCTGTCAGCAAAGAGAAAAATGTATTTGCTCCAATCAAGCGGGTAAAGCTGAAAACAGGAATTTAGAAAGCAAAGAAGACACCCAAGGCGATTTCTATTCTCAAAGAAGATCGACAGACTTTCGGAATTCTAGGGGCAAAGGCAACATTACATGAAGAGGCTTTTTTCCTTCCAAATCTAATCAATACACTACCGCTGAGTATTGTGACACACGATGGCACTTTGCGACAGTCTGGCAAAGCAAGTTTTCGTAATTATAAATTAACGAGGCAGGAGCAGCATCAAACACCTTTCCAGTCAAAACACGTTGGATTATTGACGACATGGCCTTCTCTGCTCAGTTAAACCAAAAGAAACATACCTCTGTTGGCTCGTTATTGTTCTCCTTTCAGCGACATCACCTAACGATGCTCAAGCAACGCAGGTAGAAATTGTTAATGACCCATATTATGCAATAAGCACAAAGTCATCAACTAGAATCAAAAGAGGAGAAATTCCTCGTAGAGCTCACCACGAAAGTGTAAACCAGAAAATGTTGCAAGGAAAAGATTGGGCTGAATTCATCAACAGTAATGAAAAAAAGGAAAACCTTAGTCGGTTTGCCAACTCGTTTTTCAGGAGCGCTAAAGGTCGAAAATTACTTAAGATTCCCATTGTAATTTCTTGCGAACAGGAGACGTGGAAGATTAAAAAAACAGTGTGGAGAAAATGCGGAACTGCAATCACGAAGAAGCGGATAGCAGACTTGTTTTGCATACCACTAATGTAGCGTCCAGAGGGTCTCGTCATTCTTATCTATGGAAAAACACAAGTTCCAACTCAAAGCTTGTGGTATATGAAGATCGACCAAGGAAAATATGTCAATGTAAGAAATAAAATTTGAGAAATTAGGTGTTACCACAAATACATGCTGTAACGGGATGCGATATAACTGCCTACAAATTCAACGTGGGGAAAGATTTAACAAACGAGACGGTTGCGAATGCCAAGAGATACAATGGAGGGGAAAATGACAGTTACGTAGAAACGCGGTTAAAGCTTTACTTGAAGATGAAGGCGAAAACATCAGCTTGTCCGGAATTCGTTTATCTAATTTAAAATTCATAATGAAATCCACGTAGATAAAGGCTATATATCAAGTTTGATTCCCGAATATAAAAATAAAACATACCAGTTTAGCTCTGCCAAGCCTGATTAAAAGTGAAATATACTGGCGAATAGACCTCAAGCTGATGTGCCTCATCGTTGTGGAATTGTCCAGTGATTGCTCCAAGGCTTCAATCAGTTCTTTCACGCGCCTATTGATTCGTTCTCTGAAAAAAATTTGGTTTTCTCTTGAAAATAGATGGGAATAAAATGTAGGAAAAGAATATTGCATTCACAGATAAAATTCAAATGCTTCTTCAATATCATGTTTCATGATCATTCACACGCATCATGGTTCCATAAAATTTGTTATATGGAAACGAAACAGTATATTTCTATTGCAAATTGAATCAGAACAAAATTTGAAATAGAAACTTTCGTCCATAGTAAATATCTAATAATACTCCAAGTTGAGCATAATGTGCAGTGTCTTGCTAAATCGTTGTTTAAATAAAACACACACCATATATCGTAATAATGTAATAATAATACTAATAATAATAATAATATGAATATTTATACAGGATAACCTATCAGCATAATGATAATACCGATATCTTAAGGGTCCTGTCATAAAAGTATAAGGAAAAGAACTTATAGCTACATTAGTGTTTATGCTTCGGTTCTCAAAACTACGCAACCGCGTGAATTTTGAATTGGGCCCTCCAAGCCCAACTAATCCACAGTACGTGAATAGGGGCATGATCATTGCGTTGTAGATCACTACGGCAGTTGACGTATCAATGGAATTGCGAATGCGCCTGAGCAGGTTTGCCCTTCCTGTTGCTTTTTTGCAGGTTATATCAAGATGAAGATAATGAATTATAATGCAATACTTGAAATAAATACTTGATGTAAATTGCAATGCTTGAAATGAGATTTAAAGGAAAAAATAGTGGTAAAAATATTGGTAAAGATATAGCAAAGTAGAAAAATAGGAATGTGTAAATATATATATATATAATAATGAAACTTAATAAAAATAAATGAACATCATATCATGAGTAAAACAAATGAAACATGCATTTAGATACAGTCATATGCCACTTTCACGAATCATAGAACTATGCAAAAAAGCAGATAAGTAATCAACCTGGTCTTGTTTACTGGAAAAGCAAAATTATTCAAAATAATATTCAAAAGCAAAATGAAATATAATAAAAACAGTGCCCATACAAAACAAACAAAACCGTAGATCATCAACGTAACATAATTTCACTATCATTAAAAGACATTATACATCATCATCATAATCATTATCAATAATACCAATAAATCTAAATACAATAAATCACAATACACATCTGTGAACAAAAGTAGTTTGAACACAAACAGCAACAGCAATAACATGTAATATGGTTAATAATTATGAAGAATATAAAAGATAATAGTTCTGAAAATTACAAAGATTATAAAGATACATATTTCGAACTGATTATAAAGATACATATATGGTCGTAAATAATGTTGTAAAGTTGCAACACTGATGTTGATTAGTATTTAGAGATTATGATTAATTTTTAAAATTATATTGAATCTAGTCGGTTTAGAAATAGTTTCAATTGATTTGGGAAGCTTGTACCTTTTCGTTTAGTATCATTTTAGCACCCCATTCTCTATGTTATTTACTGATTATCTAGTTAGTTCCGTATTGTGTGTTATGGCAATGTTTAGTGTCAATTCTTTTTAAATAGTTTTTAAATTCAGCTAGAAATTTATTCTAATTAAAATGTAAACGATGCATCTATTTGTATTTGAAACGATTTGTCTTTGCATTATTTAGCATTTGGCTGAAAGAAGCAGTAATTTGTCTTTTAAACATTAATCATAAGCCCTAAGCTAGTCATGTAATTTGGATAACTCGTTATTTGTGTCATTTATTATTATTTGAATATCTTTACCAAGGTTAAAAATATTGGTATCATCAGCAAAATGTTTGGGTTTTAGATACGTGGCTGATGGCATATCGTGGACGTAAACAGAATTGAGCCAAGTCCTGATCCCCTCATCCACTTGCTTTACAGAAGACTTTTGCCTATTTACAAATCTATATTATTTTCTGCTATTTATGCTATTCAGGTAGCTACAAAACCAGGGGCGCCCGCATAGGGGGTAAGGGGGGCGTTGTACCCCCCAATACTTTATCTGTCGGCACAAATGAAATTTTTGTCGGCAAATTAAGATATATCCCAAACAAAGAAGGCAACTTTCTGTCGGAAACTATTTGTATAAATGTCGTCATTGAACCACTGATCTTTCAAACACATTAGCAAAAAATCCATAATTGTTTTCTGGAAAAGATCACGACTTGCAATTTGCCGACAATCATTCTTGTTAGAAAATATGACATGACAGCCCATGCAGCATTCCACATTTCAAATTTTTTTCCAGGGAAATCCCTGTTTTTGTCATTTCCATCCTGTGTTAGAAATAGCTACGCCAGCCTCTAGCAATCTTAAGTTTAAATATTTCGCAAAACAACTCCCCGTCAGTAGTTTATTACTGTAATGTAGAAGCCAAACAGTCAATCTAGTTGTCTAAAATTATAATTTTGCTAAAAAATTTAACTTTTTCCGTCATAAGAATTTAAAACCAGGCTCGATAGTCATTCCAGCAGTCTTAAATTTTAAAATTTTGCTAAACCTTTATGTCAGATGTTTGACCTACCTTGAAGTGAAGGTAAACCATCGATATGAAAAATATATTGGAGTACCCCCGGGCCTCAAAACATATGTCACAGGTTGCAAAAATACTACATGTCCGATTGGCATCGTGTTAGGGCAGGTTGAAAATTTGGTCACGTGGAAGTGCGATTTGTTTTTAGTAACCATGCCCTCTTTGTCGGCAAATTTTGAAGTTGTACCCCACAAAACTATTTTTTAGTTTCTCACCAGTACAAAACCAATAGTATACGTTTCCTATTAGGTCGTAATGTTGTTGTTTGCGAAGTATTCTTGACTTGCTTATAGTGTCAAAAGCCTGTTAGAGTAAATATTGTAATCGCCACTAGGGTACTTCTTTATTTTTAGTTTTAGAACTTCAGCAGCAATTTTAGTTTGATCGGTCGATTTTAAAAATAAAGTTTTTGGGTTAGGCTGTTTCAGTGTTTAATTAGTGCGTTGTAAATAGCAGAATCATCATGAAATGTATTACCTTCAAATTCAATATGTTTGATTAGGAAGCCCTTTTCTTTTTCTTTAGGATTGAACCTATTGCCAAAAACTGACCATAATTTTGTGATTATTGTTGAATTTTGGTCGAATAAATCTTTAAAATGTGACATTTTAGCAAGACGTAGAGTAGACAATAACATAACATATTTCTAGATTGAGTTTATTTAAGAATGAAATATTACTTTGTATTGATATGTTGCAATCTTGAAAAAAGGAAAAAAAATAGCAAAAATGAAAAGAATGCAAAAAAAGAATTTATCGTTACTCACTTGAAATCCTTCAATGATGATGTCTCGGGAAAATCTTTCAAATAACTATTCGCTAGAAAAAACAATACAAGTTAGTATATAACTTGAAAGCCCAAATTTTCTGTTTGTGAAAAAGTATCAAAAGAGAAAACAATTTTAAAATATAACCATCTTATGTGATATGCATGGCATAAACTACAATGACACTGATCCTATCTTCATATCAATGTAAACTTATAAAACATGTATACCCGAATACAATTTGGTGATGTCTGCATTGCTTGCATAGGCTTTCCTTTTTTTTTTTTTGGGGGGGGGTTAAATTCAAAAATGTTTATAAAGGAAAGAATTCAAATGCAAAACATTTTTGAGAGGAAATAAACCATTCGATTAATTTTTTCAAATGACAAACAAGCCAACTGACTTTTATCTGTTCTGCTCAATTTAGGGTCTGTCTTGACAGGAGACTGGCTGGTACATTGGTCGGGATATTTGGCAAATTTTTTAATTATTTCAGAGCCCCGCCCATTTCATAGTTGTTGATTAATTTAAAAAGATAATTGAAAACATCCTTCATGGATTTATATTTTTGGGAATTTTTTTCATTTTATACCCTGAATCGTTATTCCTCACATTTGGCTTCCATAAAAGTAAAAAAAATTTTGCCCGGTGAAGAGACTCTTTCCTAGCACAGGTCACTGGCTATAAAGTTTTCGAAGTAAACCTGTTTGATTTCTGTAGTTTCCCCTGCAGATTATGTCAGATAATTCATCTATTATGGGAACTATGCCATTTGAAATCAAATTTGTTCTATCGTTCCCCGAAAAATCATGGCAGCAATATGCCCGTGTTCGTTTTACAACAGATAATTTCTCCAGACAATAATCACGCGATACAAAAATGCAATGAGGAAATTGGCTACAAGCTTATCGAATCCATGCTCTTGTTGTGTCAGGGATTACTGAATCCCATGTATACTGAGTTTTAATGTGTTGTCAATCTCAAACTACATTAGAAACAGTTGAGTTTCCTATCCAAACTGCAGTCCGAAATGGACAAGATCCAAGTATTGTACAAGATCTGAGCATGTTTTTTAAAATGACTTTAATGATGGCCTACTCGCAGAAAAATAGCAGAACACTATAATAACTACAAAATAAATTAAATTCACCTTCAAACTCTCAGTAGCACATCTCTGCCTATCTAACCTTTCTTCCAGGAAATTTAATGAGTTTAAAACGGTACAATAACGAATTTAAAAGGAAATAATTTAGTTAATAAAAATAAACCTTTCTCGACAAGCTTTACGGCTGCTTCAAAGCTACGTTGGGCGATACACATATCTAGGTCGTCAGGCAATTCGTTTAGCCAGTCCACGTTCAGCAAATCAGGAACTTCATTCTGGAAAAATTGTTTGCATTAATAATGAGATCAATCAATGCTACAGAATATTTGCAAAAAAACGCATTAAATTCTTTTTCTTTCTATAAGGAAAAATTAAAAAAACCAAGAATATGCAGTAAAAATGCAAACATTCATCAATTCATTTAATATGAAAGAGCTGTAGCCAGAAAACACCTTCATAAACATAGTCAGATATTACGGAACATTCTATTAATCGTCAAAAATTGCTCAAAATTTTATATCAACCTCATCCTCAAATTTTTTCTGTCAGGAACAGCATAAAACCTGCAGATGAATGAATAATTTTCTTTCCTTTTTCTATCTTAAAAGTTTTGGTTTTAAATATTTCATGCGTAGAAACATAAAATCTTTTTAATTTGAATACAGCTCTTAGGATCTCACGCAAAGAAAACTGAAATCAAATTCTTGGTATTAGCATATTTTTCGTTTACTGGTTGTCGCTATCAAAGGTAAAGTAAACAAGGTATATTTACCATATATATTGCTGTTTCTCTTTCTTCAGCTTTCGAAAGATAAAGAAAATTAACTTAAAGACGGGAAAAAAATAAAATGAACATCAATAAAGAAATCAGCAGAAACCTCAAATCAGAAATAACCAAAGTAGTTTTCATCTATATGTTTGCAAAATATTTTCAATTGTAATTTAGTAAAAAAACGTGTATACTATATTTCACAAAAAATGATTTCAAAAAGCCTTAACATGTTCTCTAATGATCCTGTCAATCAATTCAACATTAAATCACTGTTAACCACATTCATCGACAATATAGTTATTTATTGACAAGTTTTCAAAGTCATTTCTTTAATTATTAAGATGTTCAATTATTAAGATGTAAGATTAAGATGTTCAACAGTTAAATTAATACCAAATTTTAATGAACTACCGTCTTCATAAAACGTCAAATGTATGGACAATATCAATTTTCTCTCAAGTAAGGCACTGTTGGTCTACCTTTATGATAAATTCCTAGTCAACCAGAATATCAAATTCTTTGTCAATATCATAAACACATTTAATAATAATCTTCATTGAGAAATGATTGATGAGAAAATCCAATTTCCATTTTTTAAAGGTAAATTTATCATTAACGATAATATTAACATTTAGTTCAAAATCATAAATATATTTAAAGAATAATCTTCATTAACAAATGATTGATGAGAAAGTCTAATTTCCAAGTTGCAAAGGTAAATTCATGGTAAACGATAATATTAACATTTAGTTCAAAATCAAATATATTTAAAAAAGAATCTTCGTTGACTAATGATTGATGAGAAAGTCTAATTTACGCTTTTCAAAGGTAAATTCATGGTAAACGATAATATTAACATTTAGTTCAATATCATAAATATGTTTAAAGAATAGTCTTCGTTGACTAATGATTGATGAGAAAGTCCAACTTCTTCTTTTCAAATGTAAATTCATGGAAAACGATAATATTAACATTTAGTTCAATATCATAAAAATTGATATCTAGTTTGTTATTATTTGTGCATCGAGAGTCGAGCTAATAATTCTGAAATTTCTAATTTGCCTTCAACCCTAAACCAAAGGTTTATATTTTCATCTAAACTGCGTCTTTTTGGTCTGCTAAACCGTAGCGTTTTACGCAATGAATTTAATGGTGCTTGGAAACAAACTCTGAAAGAAATCAGAAAAACTGAAAATTATTCATGGATGCAGCCACTTTGAAGTGATTTATCTTTTTTCAGAATTTTAACCAAAAATCTACCAAAATGAAACTGCCATTTTAGTTTTTTTTAAATTTAGACATGGACAACTGATTTTCAAGATTATGTTTGGAAACATTGTTCAGAAGTGCTTTCAAAGACAAGTATGTTGTCTGGAATACCGCCGTGACTTAGAAAATCCTACAACCTGATCTTTTAAAAGCTTAAACCAAAAATAAAACCTCTGCTTTTGAGTGGGAGGCAAATTTGAATTTTCAAAATTATTAGTCCAGCTCACAATGCACTGATATTAACAAACGAGAAATTAATCTTCAAGTTAACTATCGAGGATTACTTTTAAAATTTATTTTGGATATATTTGAGCAAAATACACGCTTCTAGCTTGGATCAAATCCGTTACCATATTTGGGGACACCCGGTGAGCGAGTGAGTGAGTGAGTGAGTGAGTGAGTGAGTGAGTGAGTGAGTGAAGGTATGGGTTCCTGCAGTTGGCGCAGGGGGGCCATCAGGGCGACCCCGGTCCTTCCTCTTGATGTGACCACACCTCGTGATTCCTTTTGCCTTTGCCTGGAATTACAG